>VOPJ01007355.1:60026-104381 GCA_014673585.1 Semibalanus balanoides
AGTCGAGCAGCAGCGGCACTCGTCAGCACCGGTACCTAACTCGCCGCTCCTACCACCGGTGTGCAGGAGGGTGGTGGCGGCGACAGCGGCAAGGTGCTAGATGTTAACCTGTTGGCAGTGTTTGTATAGATGCGCTGACATGTCGGTGGTGCGAAAGTTCACTGATGATTTTCCTTTGAAACTTCTGGGGGTTCGGGCGATTGCGGTTTATCGTCAGTATTGCAGTGGTGTGCGAGAGAGTGGGTGTGCTTGAGAGGACGTCCTGCCATAGATAACTTATCTGCTAACAGAACATGCAGCCATGGATGTACTGTCACAGCCATTGTTGACTCTCTGTATGTTTGAATTAAAAACAACGTCACTACAGTCTACATATCGAATGGAGAATGCAAGGGCGCAGCCAGACCTTCGGCAAGGTGGACCCGGCATACTGATTGCCTACCGCCTAGGGGCCCCCTCGGGCCCCCTCGAGATATTAACTTCTCAAAAGCGTCGCCACGGGTCGGGCCGGGCCGCTAACGTACTGATGATTAGAGATGCAAAAAATAATAAATATTTGGTCACAGCTTAGTCACGGCTTCGAAATGAGCTGGCAATTGACAGCTTTAGTCACGAAGCTGCAGTGGCGCTGGCCTGGCCAGTCACAGCTTCAGTCACGGCCGTGACCAGTTCTCGTCCCAGCACTGGGACCAGAATTCTGCACCTCTAGTACTGATATAATCGTACTGATATATCGTACTGATAGCAGCGAGCCGCTCCGACCCGCCGCCAGCTGCGCCGCGCAGTGCCGAGCCGAGCGTGTGCCGTGACCTGACCTGACCTGAGCCGACCACCGCAATCATGCCCGAGGCTGGACAGACCACCGTGGACCCACCACCACCGGGCGGTACCGCGGTTCGGTTCAACCCGCTGTACTTCAAAACCATACCCGGCATCATCAAGATTGTGGAACTGTCCATCGGAATCCTGTGTCTGATTCTGGCCTGTCCGGTCTACTACACAACCGGCAGCGGCTTCTTTGTGTTCGCCGACGTGATCAGCTTTATCTCCACCATCATCTGGATCTTCGTCTACCTGCTCTCCATCCGGGAGACGCTGCAGATCACCATTCCGTGGGCGCTGACGGAGTTGATCAATACCGGGATCCTGGCCATTGTACTGGCAGTGGGATCCATAGTACAGTTGGCTTGTAGTTGGTATGGACCGCACATTGCAGCCGGCGCGTTCGGCCTCTTCAACACGTTGGTGTACGCGGCTGGCGCGTACCTGCTCTTCGTCGAGTATCGCGCACCACCAGCCGCAAACGGTCTGACATGAGCGCAGCGAGCTGAGACCCGGCACCGCCGTCCGCCCTGATCCGCCCTGCTGCTGATCCGTCCTGCTGCTGATCCGTCCTGCTGCTGATCCGTCCTGCTGCTGATCTGTCCTGCTGATCCCCCTGCTGCTGACCCGTCCCTGGGATGAAGAAGAGGCAACATGAAGAAAGCTTCAAAATGGAGGAGAAAGCTCCCGCTGTACTCCCCAACGTGACGGAATTCACAACAATATTACGAACCGTGTGGCGAGTGTGTCATTATCTTGACACCTGCTCTCCAGCTGTGTCGCCCCGCCGCTGGTGTCAGTGTCTCGCTCCACCGGGCAGCGTCGCAGTCTCAGACAGTCGCGCGTCAGTGGACCTCGCTGTGAACTCATCGCGGGGAGCTCTGGTGAGCCGAGGCAGGCGACGGGCGCGCTTCAAAGCCGTGCTGCTGATGTCGCTGCGAGCTCCGTGCTGTCGTGGAAGACGACACGGCACTACCGAAGCTCGGCAAAAACAGCTGCTGCTGCTGCTTCTTTCTTGTCTACCGACCGAACACGCGTCGCTCGGAGGCCTAACGTCACCACATGTGACCGGTGTGTCAACAGAGCGTACCCTGTGGACACGTGGCGCAGAGTGACACCCCTGTGGACACGTGGTGCAGTGTGGCACCCCTGTGGACACGTGGTGCAGTGCGGCACCCCTGTGGACACGTGGTGCAGTGCGGCACCCCTGTGGACACGTGGTGGCAGTGCGGCACCCCTGTGGACACGTGGTGAAGTATGACACCCATGTGGACACGTGGTGAAGTATGACACCCATGTGGACACGTGCACCCCTGTGGACACGTGTGACACCCCTGTGGACACGTGGTGCAGTGTGACACCCCTGTGGACACGTGGTGGCAGTGCGGCACCCCTGTGGAACACGTGGTGGCAGTGTGACACCCCTGTGGAACACGTGGTGCAGTGTGACACCCCTGTGGACACGTGGTGCAGTGCGGCACCCCTGTGGACACGTGGTGCAGTGCGGCACCCCGCAGTGCGCCGGGGTGTGGCCGCAGTATGTCTGCGTCGCGTGGTGTCGTCACAGCGCGCTGTCGCGTCTCCGTGATGTTCGCTGGGAGGGTTTGATAGGGTGTAGCTTCAGCTCTGAGCTAGGGAGGGAGGGGAGGGTGGATCATGCCTGGCACGGTGGCTGGGCGGGGGGAGGGAAGTCGAGCAGCAGCGGCACTAGTCAGCACCGGTACCAAACTCGCCGCTCCTACCACCGGTGTGCAGGAGGGTGGTGGCGGCGACAGCGGCAAGGTGCTAGATGTGAACCTGTTGGCAGTGTTTGTATAGATGCGCTGACATGTCGGTGGTGCGAAAGTTCACTGATGATTTTCCTTTGAAACTTCTGGGGGTTCGGGCGATTGCGGCTTATCGTCCGTATTGCAGTGGTGTGCGAGAGAGTGGGTGTGCTTGAGAGGACGTCCTGCCTGCCATAGATAACTTATCTGCTAACAGAACATGCAGTCATGGTTGTACTGCCACTGACATTGTTGACTCTATGTCTATGTTTGAATTAAACAACGCCACTACAGTCTACAATCTACATATCGAATGGATAGTGCAGGGGCGCGGCCAGACCTTCGGCAAGGTGGACACGGCATTGTCAGTGCCTAGGGGCCCCCTCGGTTTCTCAAAGCCCCCCCCCCAGTGCGAAATGGTATATCCTTGGATTTAGGTCACTATATTTTGCAGGGCCTCTAAGCGGTCGCAAAAAACGTCGGACAGGCCCATGTTAAACATACCTACGCGTAGATTGGCTGATTATTCGTAATCTTCTAAAAAAATGCGGCAACACGGTGTTCGATAGCTCGAGGCAAGCTCTATCAAAAGTATATCAGTCTTGTTTGAGAGTCAGGACAATATTGAGGTCACCAGAGGTCATCAAAGGTCAAATTTTCCGGTTTTAGGACTTCGCTCTAGAAACCCCAAAATATGTCGGAAACTATGATAGCTAGGAACAAACGGAAAAACAACCGAAAGCTCTTGAAAAATGCGATCACCAGCATGTCCTCAGATCTTAGATAAGGTCAATAGTTTAGGTCCCATCCAAGGTCAAAAGTCCATGTTTGGCAAAGCTAGTTTTCGTAAATAACATTTCACCTAACAAAGATAGGGCAATAATTTTGACGCCATCGTGTTTGTCTCGTCAAGGCGCATTGAAAAATATTAATGGTTAGGTCAACAATTAATTTTACCTCAGGCCAAGGCCATTTGGTGACCCAGGTAGGTCATGTTGCGTATAGTGCAACGCGGCTGGACGAGACAAACATGTTGGTGTCATCTGATCGTCTCTAACTTTATTATATCAAGAGTTATTAGCAAAACATTGCCGATAACCTCAGAAGACTTAAAATGACCTTGCAGAGGTTACTGAGGATTGCACCTGGGTTATGAAGAGTGAGCTAAAATAACGTAATTATGAAATAATTGGCCAGATCTAATGCATATTTTATAAATAAGAACATGAAACCTCTATATATTTTCCTATTCACTAAAAATGAAGAGATCACAAAATTGACCAGACCTTATGTCACCGATATAACAAATATAGATATACGAAATGTAGGTACTTATGATGGTAACCGGACAAAAGTTCGTAAACATAAGGTTCGTAATGAAAAAAAAAAATCGTTAAGCAAAAGTTCGTATGCTAAGGTTCGTATCGGATAAGCGTATGGGATAAAGTTCGTAACGGCAACAAGTTTCGTAATGGAAAAAGGTTTCGTATCGGATAAAGTGTTCGTATCAAAAAGTTCGTAACGGATAAAGTCGTATTGCTAAAGTTCGTAAAGGAAAATGTTTCGTAATTGGAAAAAGGTTTCGTAAGCAAAAGTTCGTTGCTAAGGTTCGTATCGGAATAAGATTCGCATGGATAAAGTTTCGTACGGGCAAAAGGTTCGTAATGGAAAAGGTTCGTATCGGATAAGGTTCGTATTCAAAAAGTTCGTAACGGATTAAGTTCGTATGCATAAGGTTCGTATGCTGAAGTTCGTATAAGAAAATGTTCGTAATGGAAATGGTTCGTAAGCTAAGGTTCGTATGCAAAAGTTCGGGTATCGGATAAGGTTCGTATGGGATTTAAGTTCGTAACGGCGAAGTTCGTAATGGAAAAGGTTCGTATCCAGAGCGCAGCCAAGGGGCATTTTGGGGCAAATGCCCCCCCCCCGTCGCGGCTCAGAGGGGCGCCCATTCTCGGGTCTGCAAGGGGGCCATCTCGGGTCTCAAAGGGGACCCATCGGTGGACTTCGGGGGGACTCGTTGGGGGACTTGTCGGCCTTGGAGGGGAGACTCTGCGGTCTGAGGGGCTCTCAGTCGAACTTGAGGGGGCCCCTCGGTTGGCATGAGGGGCTCTCTGCGGTCTTAAGGCGGCCCTCTGGTCGGCATGTATGGGCCCTCTGCCGGTCTGAAGGGGCCCTCAGTCGGCTTGAGGGGGCCCTAGGTCGACCTGAGAGGCCCCCTCGGTCGGCATGATGGCCTCTGCCGTCTGAAGGGGCCTCAGTCAGTCTGAGGGCCCCTTGTCGGCATGAAGGGGCTCTCTGTCGTCTAATTGGGGCCCTCTTGTCGGTCTGAGGGCCCTCTGTCAGGTTATTTCGTGGGGTCTCCGTGTAATTGGCTTGGAAGGAGGGTCGAGTTCGTGAAAAAATCGCATTTTATATAGCTATAAATTATGTAATGGTATAACTTACCGAAGACGCTCACCGAAGGTTGTGACGCACGTAAGCCAATATATTATTTAGACGCCGAACAGGCCTCATATGTCAATCAAAATCTCATCCATCTACGGCATTACGGAGGCGAGCGAGCAGTACGATAAAGCATCAAGTAACTAACATTTTCCGTTGCTAGCTTTAGCTTTTACGACTCACTTTACTATACGTGAACTTTTTCAGTACGAACCATTGCATAACAACTTTTGCTTACAAAACTTTTTCCATTAACCGATCCTTTTCCTTACGAACTTCAGCATACGGAAGTACGAACCTGTTGGCATACGAGCTTTATCTGTACGAACTTTTTGAATTACGAACCTATCCGGTACTAACCACTTTCCTTTACGACTTTGAACCGTTACGAACTTTATCCCATTTACGAACCTTAATCCGATACGAAACCTTTGCATACGACCTTTGCTTATGAAACCTTTTTCCTTTGTACGAACCTTTTCCTTTACGAACTTCAGCAACGAACTTTATCCGTTTACGAACATTTGAAGTACGAAACTTTATCCGATAACGAACCTTTTCCATACGAACTTTGAGGACCGTTATGACTTTATCCCATACGAACTTTGCATACGAAAACCTTTGCTTACGAACTTTTTCCATTACGAACTTTAAGTTTACGAACTTTGGTCCGGGAAGCACTTATGATATACTATACTATGAGCTTATGAATCCTGTAAGTTTGAAACCAAGCAGCCAAAAACTCTGGCTGTGGTATGACCGCAAACGTTTTTCCGGTGGGGTCACGTGACCTGGCCTGGTGACCTGACCTGAGATGACCCGAGGTATGTTTTTATACTATGTGGGTAATTGATGCCCGAACAGCCGTGAGTAATTCGGCGGCGCTGCGCACCGTTGTTTTTCCGCTACTCCTGAAAAACCTGAGCGGGAGGGTCGGAAATCCACCCGGCGGTGCGCGGCGAGCGATTCGCGGATTAAACACACACACCGACGTCGGAGCTGGTGGATACCCGCCACAGAGGTTCTCGTAAATATTGGCAAATCGGCAGCGCGCAGCACCACCAAATTTGGCATAGCTGTTCGGGCACAAATTTTCCAAATTGGTAGAACGACCATGAGCATTGAGCAGTATTGTGTCGATGGCAGATGGCTGTATGTAGATGGCAGATGGCTGTATGTAGATGGCAGATGGCTGTATGTAGATGGCAGATGGCTGTATGTAGATGGCAGATGGCTGTATGTAGATGGCAGATGGCTATTAGGAGTCGTGAGCAAACCAACCATCTATTCAGTATTTCGACTGCCAGGCAGATCAAGCTGACAGTTTGCAGCTTAGTATGCAAGAGATGGATGATTAAACGAATGAAAGGGGCGAGTCTGAGTGCGAGGGAGTATGACTGCATTAGTTCCAGTTAGTTTGAAGTTCAGATCATCTGCGTAGCGTTGTAACGGGTATGTCAAAGGATGAGCTTAATTAATCATGCAAATTGTCAATGAAATTGGTGGACCGCATACATTGGTGAATCCTTCAGAAAGATAGAATGACAAAAGGTGCCAGCTGCTCACGCAGAATAGATTTCCAGTCTCATCGACGGACCAATGAACGATTTTCCCGTAATAGCCCCACCACATCACCCGTGCAGTGGAGCGACCTATGTGCTCGCCGATGACTAATCTGCCTCCAGCAATGTTCTCTAAGGGTCGGGGTATTGGAAATTGAACGCTACCCTGCACAATCATCAAGATGTGGCTTTTTTATGGTCGGATCGAAAAGCTCTAACCAGTAATTCAGACAGACGGATAGAGCAAGAGAGCGTTGTCACTTGAAGCCTGCCGTAAAGACTAGAGATGACCAAACTGCCAGTTAAATAGAGTACAATGTTGAGCAATGATTGAAAGCCAATCGCCAAAAAGAAAGGCCGACGGTGTGATGTTGAAAAGAACTCGTTACAGTTGCATGCTGGTAATATGTAGTATCAAAGCGACAGTATGTTTTATTTTTTGGAAAGATGCACGACAAAACGTTAGGATGTTAAATACAAAGCAGCTGCTCTTGTGACAATGTGGAAGACCAACAAAGCGTGACTACGCCGATGGGCAGAAATCTTTTCTTTTCAATGACAATGTTTCTGACTCACGAGACACTGAGTCTGCCTGTAGGTGTAGAACTGACGTATCGGTACATATGGTTAATGTGCAAAATGCTGCGATGGCGTCAAAAAAGAGCAAGTCTTGACACTGGATAATGCTGAAACGTTTCTTTGTTTCTTGAATGTGCTTAATCCCTTTGCTATGAATTGATGTTACATAAGGCGAATAAATGCAAACACAAGAAAGAAAGACAAATATCGGGTTTGATGGCACTAGGGAGCAACAGCAGCACAGTGAGTGAGCACTGAGCAGGCTGACCAGACTGAATGGTTTCCTCGCGTTTGACGGGGACTAACCTCGACTGTCCTCTCGCGTTTGACGGGGACTAACCTCGTCCTGTCCTCTCGCGTTTGACGGGACTAACCTCGACTGTCCTCCGCCGTCGCGCCGGACTAACCTCGATGACCTCTCGGTTTGACGGGGACTAACCTGCACTGTCCTCTCGCGTTTGACGGACTAAACCTCGACTGTCCTCTCGCGTTTGACGGGCTAAGCCTCGACTGCCTCTCGCGTTTGACGGGGACTAACCTCGACTGTCCTCTCGCGTTTGACGGGCAGCGGCAGCTGGAGCATACAGTGCGGGTCGAATGTGACGGACACCTTGGAGCACTCGGGACACACCACGGTCGACTTGAGCAGGCCGTGGAACATGTCGACGATGACCGAGCTGTTGCGCTTGCGGTAGTTCTCCCAGGATTCGTTGGCCACCTCCTGCGGGCAGAACACAGACAGCAGTCAGTCACAGGTCTCACGGGCAGGGCAGCACACAGACAGCAGTCAGTCACAGATCTCACGGCCAGGGCAGCTGGTGGTAACCGCCGCCGCTGCTGGCACAGGTCAGCGGTCCTGTTCACCACTGGGGGCATTTGGGGCTTGAAATTGGGGAGGAGGGGGGCAGTTGGGGGCTTTGGGCTTACGGCTCCCTCAACTGTTCGGGTTATGCAGCTCCACAAATAGACCAGTGCACTGGTCTATTCGCGTGGAGCTGCATAAGACTGCAGAGTTCACGGACGGCTTAGTGTTCATAGTCATTTGTCAGTACAGTGTGAATGAATGGGCGCCACATAACTTTACAGTTGAGGCGCCCTTAAACCCAAATCATCATCAGTACAGTGTGAATGGACAGTGGACCATCCCGGGTATCACGGCCAAGGCAGCAGCTGGTAACAGACAGCCGTTGGATCCAGGAACGGTAACAGACTCAGACACGGCCAGCGTCTAATGCGGACCGGTAACAGACTCAGACACGGCCAGCGTCTAAAGCGGACCGGTAACAGATCAGACACGGCAGCGTCTAATGCCGACCGGTAACAGATTCAGAACGGCCAGCGTCCTAATGTTGGGGGGCGGACCGATAACAGATTCAGACACGGCCAGCGTCTAATGCGGACCGTAACAAGATTCAGAACACGGCCCACGTCCCTAATGCGGACGCGGTAACAGATTCAGACAACGCCAAGCGTCTAAAGCGGACCGTACAGACTCAGCACACGGCCAGCGTCTAATGCGGGACCGGTAACAGACTCAGACAACGGCAGCGTCAATGCGGACTGGTACAGATTCAGCACGGCAGCGTAATAATGGCGGAACCGGTAACAGATCAGACACGGCCAGCGTCTAATGCGAACCGGTAAAGACTCAGACACAGCCAGCGTCTAATGCGGAACGCTGTTCGGGTTTTGGTAAACAGATTCAGAACACGGCCAGCGTCTAATGCGGACGGTAAGCAGACTCAGCCACGGCCAAGCGGTCTAATGCCGGACCGGTACAGACTCAGACACCGCCCAGCGTCTAAATGCGGACCGGTAACAGACTCAGACAACGGCAAGCGTCTAAAGCGGAACCGTAACAGACCAGACACGGCCAGCGTCTAATGCGGACGCGGTAACAGACTCAGACACGGCCAGCGGTCTAATGCAGACGACTCAAACACGGCCAGGATCTAATGCGCGACCGGTAACCAGATTCAGACACGGCCAGCGTCTAATGCGGACCGGTAACAATCAGACACGGCCAGCGTCTAATGCGGACCGGTAACAGATTCAGACACGGCCAGCGTCTAATGCGGACCGGTAACTGACTCAGACACGGCCAGCGTCTAATGCGGACCAGCACCGGATTCGTACTATGCTCAGGATGGTCTGTCAGCAGCTGCTACAAAGCCAAAAACTGCATGGACCACGCACAGATGTCCCCTAGTTTCAGCATTAGGGCTTTGAACCCGATGTTTAAGCATGCAGGAAACCCTGAAGGAAGCATACCAGCTGATGTTCGTAAATGACCCCGAACAGACATCCTGAATACAAAACCATTATAAATGTTAGCAAAGATACCAACAAATGAACTGGTGTGTGGCAGCGTGGAGCGACGAACGGTTCACGGACCCTACCGTTTGACGGTCAACTGCGGATTCTTGCCTTGGTCCCGCTCATTTCCATCACAAACAGGCATCTTCTGAACTACGAATGTCACTGTGTAAACTAAAACCAGTAAGACGCCAACGGCGAAGGACGAGCGAGTCCGAATAAATCCGCGTCAATTTATCACCCGTCCAACGGAGGTTCGTCTTGTGCAAGCATGCATTTGAATTATTTTCGCTGTGTTGTTTTGCTGTCGCAAATAGATCCGAACTAAATCGATACTTTAATCTAAATAGGTTTTGAAACGCTATTTTAAATTTGCAATTATAAACTTCATGTTTGTAGGCAAAAATTCATTTTGGGTGGGTATTAGATGGATTTGAAATTGCGCTTTATTACAGCTGCATCAATTTTATCGTCTAGCACCCATTGGTTTTGAAGCTAGGAGGGACGGCGGTGTTAATGAAGGAAATGTTATAGAATCGTCAATAAAAAATATTAATGGCAGATTTTAACAGCGAAATACTGCAATTAAAACCTCAATCTTTTGCATGCATTTTAGAGACGGTAGCATTGGTCCTAACAGATTGGTGTTTGTTTCATCGCTTAACGTCCCATAGGTGCTTGAGGCACTGATTAAATTGTAAAGACGTCATAAAAACATGATTTTGCCGCTTGGATAGCAGTAACTTTGCACGTTCCACGCGCAACGCTGATCGAACATAGTGCCATACGCCGGGCGGATAGTTCTTCTCTACGCATCTGTGTTTGAACGCCGTGTCTTTGCGACTTTTGGGTTGCGAGATATAGGTCCGTATTGCAACGATGTTTTGCAGTATTTTTCGTGACGGAACAGGGGTGCACCGTGCAGCACGTGCAGTGTGACCCAGAGTTTTACCCTGTGCAAACATTGCCAGTGGTGTGGTTCCAGCCCTGACACCAAATTTTAGCTTTAAGGTCCACCGTTTCTCACTATAGAGGATAATACTTTCTGACAGTCCCTGAGCACAGAGCACGGTCAACGCCGCCGTGCTGACCCATCACATGAGAAAGAACATGTCAATAATCATAATGTCACTGCATGGGGCTATCATATGGCGAAAGACCGCTTGTCAATCGGATGCGGGGTTACAAAAGATATAAGCTTCTGACCAGCGTCGCGGTCTGGCCCGGGCCCGGGCCGGGCCCCGGCCGGGTCGAGTCGGCCGCTTATATGTGAGAAAAATCCGGTATTCAATGAGGACTTGCGCTCCGCGCTTTCGCGCCCTCGCTGCGTAACAAATCACTTTTGGTCTAATGGTTGCTTTTCCAAGCAGGAGGAATGCGCAGCCGCAACGTAGCAGTGTGATGTCATGCCTTAATTTCGTCAGTAGCCCCATTTCTCGATACACCATAGGCCTAACTGACCACCGAATCGTAGCCAACTGTATGCCAACCGCAGCCAACGCAACAGTAATCCAACTGTAGCCAAACTGTAGGATCCGTTGAACTGCCTGCAGCAATTGCAATCTGGTTCAACGATGCGACGATCATAAGCCCGTGATATCTCTGATCATCGTTTTATATTCCTCCCTATGCGTTCGACTCAAACGCGGGCGTGACTGGCGCCGGGGCAAGTGCAGCCCACCAGTCAGGCAGTAGCCAGGATTTCGTCCAGGGGGGGGGGGGGCATCGCCTCAAAAGGCCCTTCCCGGGTGCGAAAGCCCCCCCCCAAAAAAGGAGCGGAATATGAAAAACTCTACGGATTTCGGCCACTTTATTTTGTGATTTTGTACGATTACTATTTTTTAAAATTTTGTGATTTTGAAGAAGACAAAAATCAGACTTTTGATGAGATGGAATTAGACCAGGACATTCAGGATCCTCAAAGAGGACCTCATTTGAAACAGGCACGTAGCCCGGTATTTCGTCCGGGGGGCGCCTCAAAAGGGTTCTGTAACATGCACATAGCCAGGTATTTCGCCCGGACTGGGGGCGCCTCGAGAGGGCCTCATTCCCGAGCGTTGAAAGTAGCCAGGATTTCGTCCGGGGTCGGCGCCTCAAAAGGGTCCTCTACAAGCACGTAGTCGGGATTTCCCCTAAGGGAGGGGGGCTCGAGAGGGGCATTCCGCGCGTTGGAAGGGCATATGAACGGATAAAAAGGTCTACTCCCTGCCCCACCCCCCGTACTCGTGAGGAGGCCAATTTGGCATGTTCACTGGGCCTTCTGACCACCCAAGTCCTTTCTGTCTGTTCCAGGGAACCTCTGACCTGCACAGGCCTTTCAACTTTCAGGGGCCTTTGGTCTGCTAAGGGTCTTCCAAGCCTACTCAGGGCCCTTTCCGACCAGTAAGGAATTGCGCTGGCTGCTTTTTCGTCCTACCGAATGCTCAGGGCCCTCCGACGCCGCTCTGGGGTCCCTCCGACCTGCCCAGGGACCTTCAACCTGCCCAGGGGCCCTCTGTGCTGGCTAGGGGCCATTCAAATGTTCGGGATGGGGGGCCCTCTAACCGCTCAGGTACCCTTTCGACCTTCCAGGGCTCCTCAGACCTCTCGTAAGGGGCCTCTGTGCTGGCTAGGGGCCCATTCGACGTGTTCAGGGGACCCTCTGACTCGATCAGGTGCCCTTTTGACCTCCCCATTGGCACCTCCGACCTGGCCAGGGGCCCATACGTCCTGCCCAGGGGTCCCTTCGACCTTCCCAGGGGCCCTCTGTGCTGGCTAGGGGCCCATTCCATCCACGTGTTCAGGGGGCCCTTTGACCCGCTCAGGGGCCCTTTTGGCTTGTACAGGGGCCCCTCTGACATCGCATAGGCTCTTGTGAACGTCCAAGGGCCCTTTGGTCTTACAGAGAGGGCCCCTGCATGGCCCTAGAGAACCTCCGAAATGCTCTTAACTCTTCAAAGACCACGCTTCGCGTGAACTTAGACCCATGATACCGCGTTTCGCGCGATCTAGTCGGCCCTTTTCGGCGCGCGCAGCGCGCCGAAAAGGGCCCGCCAGGCCTCCAGGGGGGAGGGGGCGGCCGCCTCCGCCGCCCCCTGGCTACGTGCCTGCCAACAGTACTGTGTATAACACAATATACATTATACAGTGTACGAGAGAGTGGATGTGCCGCTACGTCTCAACAAATGACTGCCCGCAACAAGTATCACATTCAGGGGCGTCTTCAAGCTCTGGAACACAGTACAATGTAAACGACGTGGTGTACTATTGGTTCCAAAACAAGCGTCCCCCTGGGTTGACCGGCACAGCAGTTTAAGGGAATATACCACCCTGGGAAGAGTATGTGGAGTTATGAAGATAAGTGCCACCATCTGGGCACTCTCTCCATCATTCCACATACTTTTCCCAAGGCGGTATATTATCTTGAACTGCTGTGCCGGCCAACCCAGCGGGACGCTTATTTTGGAACCAATAGTACAGGCCACAGGATATCACAAAATTGATAACCGGTTGTTTCGCGTTAAATAAATAAAAATAAGGGTGATTGATGTTTTTTTCCACGTATCCGCAGATATTCCCAACAGTCAGGTCTAAAAATAATTCCGCTTATTCGTCGGAGACGGTTGAAGCGTGACGGTTGCACAATCAACCGCTCGTCGATTTTGGGACACCCTCTTTAAGACGTGTAACCGCTCATCAATTTTGGTACACCCTGTATCCAATACAACGCATACAATGTATACGTACGGCATCTGAGCGGCCGCCCGAGTCCTTGAGCTCGATGTAGGGCTTCTTGTGGATGCGGTTGAGGTCCTCGTGCAGCGCGTCCAGGATGAAGGTGAGCATCTCCTGCGAGTCGTGCTGCTGGTAGCCAGAGAACTGCGGCGCGAACCGAGACACTTGGTGCTGGAAACGAAGACAGACCAGTCAGGACACAGTGATCACTAGATCCGGCCGCGAACCGAGACACTTGGTGCTGTGACAGACCAGTCAGGACACAGTGATCACTAGATCCGGCAGACAACTGAGAAAGTTGGTGCTAGATCTAGGGATACCACAGTCACCACTCAAATTATAGTACTTAACACCAGACAAGCCACTGTGTCATAACCATTCTGCGAGATGATAAATACTCATTGAATAACAAGTTCGCCGTTTTCAGCACCAGCAAAGCCAGCCAGTTGTATGCACAGCTCGACACGGGACGATCCCTCAGACAATGCTATCACAACTACACAGGCACCCTACACACCCAGCTGGCTGCCGACCCCACCTTGAACGTCCTGGGCACAGTCGACTGGTGTCTGCCGCTCCACATCTCCTGCACCAGGCTGCCGAAGGCGCGGGCGATCTCCCCCCGCATGCCGTAGGCGTGACGATTGATATAGTCTACTTTAGCTGTAATTCAGCTCGTTATCACAAAATGGGTGGCTCAATGTGTTACTCTCACAGGACCCAAGACATACGACCTCCGCGCGACGCCGGCTCTCCTGGCCCTGTGACCTTGCGTGACCGCCAGGCAGCTGCTAGACAACAGAGACTCAATCGAAAGCACAGTGAGACTTGCCCAGGATCTGGAGAGGCACACAGCCGGGCTGTGGGCGCCGCTGCCCGAGGAGGACGACGATCCGTACCCGTACCGCGTCACGCTGGCGACATAAAAAACATACAGGAAATTAATGGAACGCTTCGTGAGCATTGTTTCCCAGTAGTCCACTGGCATGTTTAAATTATGCAAGCACAGGTATTGGATAGCCAGCGGGATGTTTCATCAGCATAGTGATGAAATAGAGATACAGAGACGAACAGGTCAGCGCCGGCGTGAGACAGGTGTAGTCTATCTGACGGCCACGGTTGGCGGCCGGACCACACAGTACGGACACGCCGTCGCTTCAGGCCAAAAATCAGTACCTATCTCTCAGCTCTCAACAACACACTACTCAACACAGGGTAGTACATAGTGTATAGGTAGTACAGGGTATACACATAGTGTCTATCCGGTAAACGGACAAATAACCAATACGAGTCGTTCCGTTCCACACCGGCGTCCCGTGCCACACCGGCGTCCCGTGCCACACCGGCCTCCCGTGCCACACCGGCCTCCCGTTGCACCACCGGCGTCCCCGTGCCACACCTGGCCTCCCGTGCCACACTGGCGTCCCATGCCACACCGGCCCTCCCGTGCCTTACACCGGCCTCCGCTGCCACAACCGGGCCCCCGTGCCAACGCGGCGTCACTCACATGAGGAGGAGAGGATGACTTTTGTTGTCCATGGCGGCCGGTGTCAGCGACTGCCCAGGCCCCAGACGAGCTGTGGGACAGAGTGGTCTGGGTTAGCACCATCACGTCATACACTACACAGTACACAGAGCTGCAGGCAGGCAGGCCGGTGTCAACTGCTGTATAGCTGATATTGGACAGAATTATATACAACAGCCGCCTATCACAGGAATATGTATGCCATTAGAGCAACAGAAAACCTACATCTACGTCCAACTTGACTTGACCGCCATCGTTAAATTGTCGCAAAATACAACAATTAACCGCGCACTGCAGGGGGGGTTTGATTTCCGCCCCCCTCAGGTTTTTCAGGAAGTTAAGCGGAAAAACGGCTGCGCGCCAGCGCCGCCAAATTTCGTACCTTGTTTTTGGGCCATCAATTACCCACACTTTGGAAAAGTTTTGACTTGAGGTCATCTCAGGTCAGGTCACAAGCCCATTGCATATGACCTCACTTCAAAAATGTTTGCTTCAGTGCCAAAGCCACAGTCTTTTTTCGAAAGTTTTTATAACTTTGCAGGATTTCATTAGAACTATCAGACCTACAATTGTATATCTCGGAATTTTCGTAATCGGAGAACAAAGGTCAGCGTCAATTCCTGACTCCCCATTATAATGTGAATGGCGAAATAACAAATGCTTCCCTTTCAGAAAATATGACATTTGGACAGCCTAAGTCTTTTCAGAATCTATGCTATTTTAGCTCATGCTAAATGGATCAAGCGCCTGAATATTTGCTTGCCTTAGTGATTTCTACAAGGTCATCTGAGGTCATCTTGAGGTCATCAGCAAATGATTTGCTAATAAACTCTTGATTAGAAAAGAGATAGAGACGATTAGTTGTCACAATGCTGTCGTCTTCGATCTGGCCGCGTTGCCCCATATGACATGACCTTACCGTGGGTCACCAAATGACCTTGACCTGAGGTCAAATTTTGAAGTTGACCTTACTACGGTACACCGTTATACATGCTTCAAAAGCCGCATCAAAGAGACAAACACTGATGGCGTCAAAATGTTTTCCCATATCTTGCTTAGTCGTGAAATGCTATTCACGAAAAAACTATTTTGCTAAAAACGTATTTTTGACCTTCCATGAAATTCTGGAGCCTAAACTATTGATCTGCAGCTCAATTTGCAGGACCTGGGTGCATTGCCAAATTTAAATAGCCTATCGATTGCCTTCTAATCGTTTGCTCACTAGCTATCCTAGTTTTCCGAGGATAATCGGGTTTTCTGGAAAGGAGTCCTAAAAGAGTCCTAAAAACCGGAAAATCTACCTTGTGACACTTTGGCTGACCTCAATTGCTGACCTTGATCCCAGAAAAGATGAAATACTTTCGATAGAGCTGTGCCTAGAGCTTCTAATGCCGTTTTCCACCTTGCACTACGTTGCGTAGCTTTTGAGATCTCACGGGGGCGGAAATCAACCCCCCCCTGCCCATCGTGTTCGCGCGAACCCCCTGCAGTGCGCGGGTTAAGTGTCTGTAGAAGGTACATAAACGTACACGATTTATAACTGTCAGCAATACTGCTGGTGACGACTTATGATACAATTAATATAGAACACCTTCATGCAAGCACTACATACCATATGTGTAAGCTCCTTGATTACGTAACACGTGACAAAAATTGAATCATCCAGGGCTGCGGAGTCGGGAGTTGGTCGGAGTCAGCAAAATGTTGCCGACTCCGACTCCGGCTGTCAGTCATGGGCAGGCATGGACAAAGTATTTTTCAGGTGCATTTTAGCGTGCCACCGGTGCGATGACAACAAATAATGACCCTTCGAGTTCGACTTTGTTTGCTTCAATTATGTTGTCCTTTAATGATTTCCAATCATGTGGCATGTAACATACGGTTGGCGGCCGGACCACGCAGTACGGACACGCCTATCACATAATATGATAGGCCCGTAATATGATAGGCCCGCCCGTAATCGAGGCCGACATGGGCCGTGTCGTCGGATGCATCCAAAATGCCGCCCCGAGCAATGTATGGTCAGACAATGTCTATTTAATTTAACAACAATGTTTTCAATTGAATGAGCTCTATTTTTTTCGGCAGACAGTTACATCTTGTGCATGCTGAAACAACTGAAGTCTTTAGCTATTAAAGTTCTGAGTCGATTTCGTAGTGGAAGTCAACTCGGTAAGGTCAGAGTCGCGAGGTACCTGAAAACCGATCGACTCCGCAGCCCTGGCATCATCAATGCCAAAATACGGCATCATATTTCGCCGTAAGCAAATATACCTACGGAAATTCCGCATCCCTTCCAAAGTTTAGCGCTTATGCAATGGCAAATGCCTATTTCCCTCTGCAAACCATATCACCGAGGCTGTCTGCTGTGGGTACCGGCCATGTGCTAATTCCGGAGTCCCCATGGTACGTGTGCTGACCTGGATCACGATCGCGGTCACTGACCTGGGCCGGTGACAGGTTCACTGGCTGACCAGGGCTGGGACTTGGGAGTAGGGTCACTGACCTGGGCCGGGAGCAGTCACTGATCTGGGCCGGGAGCAGGGTCACTGACCACTGACCTGGGCCCTGGGCTGGGTGGGTCACTGACCTGGGTCAGGTCTGGGGACTGGGTCGCTGACCTGGGGAAAGGACTGGGTCACTGACCTGTGTCAGGTGTCGGAGGTCACTGACCTGTGTCAGGGTCGGGGTCATTGACCAAAACAGAGCGGGACCGAACTGGTGACCTCGCGAGCGGTCACGCCGCTCGCGAGGCCAGCGCCTCTGGCGGCTGAGTGCCGCAACTATGTGTCACTGACCTGTGTCAGGGTCGGGGTCACTGACCTGTGTCAGGGTCGGTGTCACTGACCTGTGTCAGGGGCGGTGTCACTTACCTGTGTCAGGGGCGGTGTCACTGACCTGTGTCAGGGGCGGTGTCACTGACCTGTGTCAGGGTCGGGGTCACTGACCTGTGTCAGGGTCGGGGTCGGGGTCACTGACCTGTGTCAGGGTCGGGGTCGCGGCCAGCTGCCGTCGTCGTTCTGCACCTCCAGCACGATGATCTGACCGACATAGAGCCCGGCACTACTGATGGTCGCCTCACGGTCGGCCAGCTGCTCGTATGTGTTGGTCGTGTAGCGGTTCCAGACGCGCGAGTCGCGGTCGCCGCGCGCACCAAACAGCTCGCGCATCGTCCGCTCCAGGTGACCTGGCGAAGAGGGGGGGGTCAGGGGGTGTGAGAGGGAGCCCAGCCGATAGTGGGCCAGGTGCCGGGGACGGGGCGGGTTAGAGGCCCAGTGACAGTGGAACTAACACGTCCTCCAAGCTACACACCCAGCTGCAGGTATATGGGGTGATATAATCAGCAGGAACACTCAGAAGTACAGCTTTGCATTTGTATTGACGTTAATGGGACTACGCCCGTAACCGGGCTTTTTCTATTGCTGACAATAAATCATATAATGCATTTTCAACATCAAATAACGTCAATCGTCAATGAAACCTAAAAATAAACTGAAATTATAGTTGACCACTTGTGACTGAAGACTTACCGATGGTGTCTTCCTTGCTAAATGCCTTGGTTATCTGGTGATCTAGGTTAGAGTTGTCACAGAGCTTCAGCTCCAGAAGATATACTTCGACTTTTGCTTGCTTCATAAACACACCAGTTTCAATAACCTGAAAAGGGGTCATGATCAGAGCTAGAAACCGATACAAAAACGGCCTTCATATCAACTTCACTCGCCCTCAAATGAAAACAGACCCATGCAGAGTAACACCACAGAGTTACATCAGAAAGACAAAACTCGGCGTCTTGCATCGCCACACTGTGCCCCAATCTGACCTTCCTGGCGATGGGTTGCTGGACGGCCGCCAGCGTGTACCACTGCTGCAGTCGCGTCCACGCCTCCTCCGGCAGCAGCTCGTAGTCGACAGAGTCCAGCATCTGGTCACGGATGTCACCGCTGCCGTCATCTGAAACACGTCAGCCACGTCACTGAAACACGTCAGCCACGTCACAGTCACGTCAGTCCAGCATCTGGTCACGGATGTCACCGCTGCCGTCATCTGAAACACGTCAGCCACGTCACAGTCACGTCAGCCAGCATCATGTCACGATGTCACCAGCGCCGTCATCTAGAACACGTCAGCCACGATTCCACAGACACGTCAGTCCAGCATCTGGATTCAATGAGTCACCGGCTGCCGTCATATGGAACACGTGCAGCCACGTCACATCCACGTCCATGCTGGAATTTTCATTTTAGGACCTGGTCCCGGAGAGCAAATTGACCGGCAGATTGAGAGCAAATTTCTGACATTTTCACGTCATTTTAATTTACAAAAATGTCTGATGTAAATGTTTTCAAAAGACAGCTGATTTAAGAGGTTAATATCCATTTGCATTGCAGAATTGGTTGCACTGTTGAGTCAGAGGTGCAAAATCTTACGCACTTGCCCACGTGCGAAGGTGACTGATTTTCAATTTAAGTGACCTTTTGTGACTAACTTGTACTTGTAAATCATCAACTTATTAGTTATTACAAAATAATGCAGAAATGTTAAGTTTTTTTTGGGGGAAATCTGTAAATATTTAGTGATTTGTTAATAGTTCTGGTGCTATTTAAATATTTTCAGGTTCTAAAGACACGTGAAGTTTTGTATTTACCACTCCAAAAATATTCCAAAGACAGCGGCTGAGCGCTGCAGAAACTTACGCACAAAGTGGGTGACCCTATTCTTCACCATTGCGACTCGATCAAGGCGCCGCACTTACTGTGACCATTGTGACTATTTGCGTGAAGGTTACCTTCAGTTTTCAAGCGCCATGGACATTTTCCTTCATTGTTGTCTCCCGACGAACTGTAAACAACAAATTGATGTGTCGGAGTGCCTCCTTCTGAAGATCCCGGATAAAATTTATTCCGATGCCGAGATTCACGGCGAACACTCACTGGACAGAGGGGGTGTTGATGGAGGGGCACAGACATGTGAGTGGGGCAGCAGAGGGGAGGCGGTGATTAACGGAGGGGGTGGCAAAAAACTAGCAAAAAAAACGCGCCAAAACAACTGGCCCAGGCCGCTCAAAGTCGTCGCTTCTCAGTAGCTGCACATAACATACCACACCAAAGTCGTTACGTCATTGCCGGATCCCCGACGGCGGTAGTGGTCATTTTATAAGAAATAGTAATTTGCAGATATTGTGATCTTAACTCTTCTTTTATTTCTTCTAGTTTTTGTGACTCATTTTGCGTTTTGTGTTCGTGTTCGTGACCATCTTGACACTTTTTGCACCTCTGTGTTGAGTGTTGATGGCTCATTGCCCAGTATCTGGTTTAAAAAACTAGCTAGCTGACATTTTGAAATTTTTGCTTACGTGTAACAACAGACATTGCTTTTTACCGACACTATAAATGAGTGTGCTTAACCTGCAAAATTGAATATGAAAATGTGAGCAGTAATATTTTAAAGAGAGTAAATGCTTCAAGAGAGCAAAATCTTGTAGACCCTCAAAAGACCAGAAAATGACCAAAACTCCAACACTGTCCTCAGGGGTGACGATTTCCGAAGCATTTTCTTTTTCTCTGATATGATTTGGGTTTAGGGGCGCCGCAGCTACTGGCTTTGTGGCACCCATCGGATCTTTTTTCTGCAAAAAAGACAAACAAGAGTCAGTGGAAACAAAGAAAGAGAACAGGAGACAGGAGACAGGAGAAGGAGACAGGAACAGGAGACAGGAGACAGGAGAACAGGGACAGGAGACAGAGACCCAAGACCCAGAGACCCCGGAGACCCACCGAGGTCCCGAACCCGAGACCCGAGACACTGAAGAGACCTCGATGAGGACAATTAATGGCTGAAATTAAAAACTGTTTTTCAATTAAACCTGGTTTTAAAATCGTGTAATTGTTTCAAACACGTTTGAGGGAAATGTAAGACATTTGTATAATTAATCAGATAACCTTATCCTTTATGGCAAAAAACGTTAAAAAAAAACCAAAGATCAAAAATTTATGAGAGCATTTCGGCTTGCGCCTTTGTTGATTGATTGTTGTTGGCTTGTTGGCTTGTTGATGCGGGGCTTGTATGTGGGCTGACGAAGGCGCAAGCCGAAAGCTTCTCATTACATTTGATTTGTTTTTAAAAACATTTTTCGGCATAATGAGGATAAGGTTTATCATTATTAATAAATATCACAATACCTGGTTTTTAACCTGAATGAAAAAAGAAAACCAATGGCTATGCATCAAATTCAGATTTTGAGTAGGCGTTTTCCAACCCTGAGACTTTGAATGAGCTCATTCTGTCCCCAAGGTAGGATTACACATCATTTGCCTTTGTGTTAGGGGCGTATAGCTGCTTGCACAAGCTAATAATAGTTCAGGGCACAGACACATCAGAATACTTACTTTTGTATGCTATCAGCTGGTGTAAGGCTTATCCAGGAGTTAACACATTTTTCAGATAGGCCTCCGGCTCCCTGTGTTACAGATCACAACACAATCATACTTCAGTTTTAAGCCACTTCTAAGTTCATTACCACTTATATCTTCTGACTTCAAATTATATTAATTAAAACCAAAGCAAAGTGCAGCTAACACAGCGTCTTCGAAAAACGAAATATCAAGCTCGTCCGGACCAAGGTCTGTGTCCGGACAACACTCTACTTGTGTTTGACAAATACGAACATTGTCTAACTGCGCTAAATTTTGGCGCTCAATCGCTTGTCCATATTATCTTAGAGTGTGTGGAATAAATCGTAAAACCGTTTTTATATTATTATGAAAAATGAAATAAATGATATATTTTTGTATTTGTGCTGCTTTGGTGAGCTTAAGAAAAAGATTCAAAATATTATTGAGTCCCTAAGACTTGTTTTAGCATGTTTTTGCGATATCATCCGGAAGAGGCAGTGTCCCTTTAAGGAATATTTATGTAACCCGGACATGACGCGTGCCTGAGAGGCAGGCCTAAGGTTGAGTGTCATTAAACAATATTCTTCTGCTGTTCAGTATAGTTTCTAACACTATCCTCAAATGAGACAACACTTAGCAGATTGCAACATATATTTTTAATTATTCTGCTGTTCAGTATAGTTTATAACACTATCCCCAAATGAGACAACACTTAGCACATTGCAACACATATTTTTAAGTCAATACAATAAGTACAAGAGCTCATATTATCAATGCAATCAGCAGGAGCTGCTAAACTCCAGCCATGCATGTGCATTGTGCAGTGTAGACTCTACCATTAACAATGCAAATGCCTAGATAACATGTACGTCTTCCACTAATACCAGACCATTAAGTATACACAACGATAGTACAGCACCAGGCAATGAAATTGCTCCTGACGAAAGAGTATCAATAGAGTGTTGCACAACAGTGTGTTTCATGGGCTGGGTGCACCCATGGGTGCCCACTCAATTCTTCCGATTGTCTGGGTGGTATGCATTTTTTCGACTTGCATGGGTACTTGGGTGCATGGGTATGACAATCTTTTTTAGTCATCGTCAAATGCGTTATTTTTTACGCTGGACAGCCAGAGTTCCAGTAAATATGTAATAAATTATAAAGAACACTTAAACAATATATTTGGGCAATTACATTATAACAATAGCATTTCCCTCGCACCAGACGGGGTCTGGAGCCAAACCTTTCGAACCGACGGGGGGCGATGAACCGCCCCCCCCAGAGATCTCAAAAACTACGCAAGCGTAGCGAGAAAGCGAGGAAAAGGCGTGAGGTAAGGCGGCCCAGGCGAACGAGTACTAGCGAAAATACTTCGCTAATTTTTTGATCAGGTCAATTTGAGGTCCAGAGGTAAAAAAAGAGGGTCAAATTTTCCCATATTCCGAAGTAAATTAGAGCCTGCTTTACTAATCCGGGTAGCTCCGTAACTTACAAAGCTAGTAGCAATCCGAAAAAAGCACTGCATTGCTCTTGAAAACATCTCTTTCGCCAACATGTCCCCAGATTTCAGATTCAATCAATAGTGATGGCTCCAGAGGTCACCGAAGGTCAAAATGCTTAGATTTTACTGAAAAAGTTTTTTGTTTATAACTTCTTTATACTTAATTTTAAAAAGGTAGATTCATAATTTGTCACCATCATGTTCTCACAATTAGGCAGCATCGACCATATATTTTGTTTCTACTAGGTAAAACTAAAAAAAAAAACCTGACCTGACTGAGGTCCATGTCAAGGTCAAGTCAAGATTTATGTCTATCGATCGGAGGTTGAACAAGAGAAACAGAATGGGTGAAAACCACAGTATGCTTTCTACGTAGAACATGATTATTGTAAAAAACCATATGACTCTTTGGCACATTGAGATTTGACCTTAAACGAGGTCAACGTGAAGAAAATACAATTGCGTCTTATTTTTGGCCTTCAGAATAGTAATTAGTGAAAACTGACCCAACATTAAGCCAAGGTTTGTTCGATTGGTGCGCATTTCAATTTTAACCACAAGACTTATAATGGGAGTGTCTCAAAAATTGACTATGAACCTCAGGTCACCGATATAAAAATCTAAAGAAAACGAACTGTAGAATATCAGAAGGCCTTATTACACACCTCGTGAGTTTCAAGACTGTTTGGTCACCACTGTGGCTTTCGGCAGATGTCAACCTTACAAAAACGTGACTTGAAGGTCAGGTCATTTAATGTACCTGACACACAGTGACTTGAAACGTTAGAAGTCAATTTTTCAGAAAGTGTGCGGAATTGGATGCCCGAACAGCCATAACCCAATTTGCGGCGCTACGCGCCGCCGATTTTTCCCGCTAGTCCGGAAAACTTGTGGGGGGATATCCGCCCCCCCCGTCGGTGCGAGGGTTATGTAATTTACTAGCAGTGGTGAAGAGCATTGAAATCCCAAATGCAAAGTCCACGATCTAAAGTAATGATCCAGTATGAACAAATGTTGACCGAAATGTTTCGATGATCAAAGTAGCCACAGCAATCACAGGCGCGTGATATTCATTTCTCGTATGATAGCATGCAAGTAATCGTTAGAATAATGTTGCAATTTTGTGAAAATAATTATCTGCTTTAATATGAATGGGCGGACCGGGCATGGACCTCAATATGATGAATTTGAATGGGTCGGTCTATGGTCTGGCTTGGTGTTCATGGGTTCGCTGGGCTGGGCTGGGGTTCAGGCACCCATAACCACTCTGGTCTATTGCACAACTTTGTTCAGCACACTTGCTCCTGGAAATCTTTAAATTTTTGAGCCACCTCTGACAAGCCTGTGCTTCATCCTTAGGGAAAATAAAAACACTTTATTTTGATTGACTACTTAACACTTGATTGAATAGAAACATATCAAGGTCCATTCCAACATCCTGGCACGGATAATACGGCATTATCGTAAACAAATGATTAATCGCAATTTCCTTGAAATCAACCAAAACTTCATCTCCTGTAAGCTGCAATGCGCTAACACATCAAACCGAAATCAAAACAAGCAGCGACGCAATCGAAATATATGCGTCAAGAACGTCTTCTAAAAATGCTACCACATTCCTTCCAAATGATGTGACGTCACAGCGGCTTCACTTTTTACCTATTGAACAGACCTTATATAGTAAAGTAATCTTGAGCGCCGCCCGCCGGCGGCGGCGGCCGGCTGGCACTGGGCCAAAGCGGAACGGCCTCTCGCAGAGCCACTCGTCAGCGGGGTGTAATACGGAGGTGTCGATGGAGAACTCAGCTGGCGGGGCTGACGCGACTCACGAGCGCAGGCTGCTGCCAACTACACACCAGCCGCGGTGAAAATTGGAAGCGTCGATGGAGACCTCAGCTGGCGGTGACGGACTCCAGCGCAGTGCTACACTACACACCAGCCAGTGAGGTTGGTAGTGTCGATGGAGACCTCAGCTTGGTGGCGATGACACATTGACGCAGGTTTATTGGTATCAACACAGCGGGCATGAGTCCGTGAGCGCTCAAACTGCATGGTATTGAACACACGATTGCGATGTGGTCGATACTGACACAACAACGCAGTTGATCTGCCATGTGTGTAGATTAGCAAAACCTCAATTATCCAATCACCCCATGATGAGTAATTTCCAAATTAACCTTCTGTGGTTAGATTTAACACCCGGGTCGTGTCGTGTAGCGATTTTGTACGTGTACTCGAAACGATTAAAAAATCCAACGTTGTTCGATTCCCTCAAAACACGATCTACATTTTCCTTCAAAAAGAAGTTCTAAATAGGGGGCAACCGGGGGCGAAAAATGCATTGATGATAATTAAGATCCAGGGCATAATATTCAAATTTTCGTGCCACACCAAAAAGCGCAATTCATTCAGACTTTCAGGTCTTGAGCCTAAACAACATTCGAAGTTGGTATAGCAGATTGAAAATTGGTGTCGCTGGTTCAAAGGTTGATATGGCAGTTTACTAGCTCCAGCTCATAAAAGTTGTCATGGCCAATGTCATACAGGGTGTCTCATAAAAATGTATCCACTCGGAAATCTCACGATAACTCCGGAAGTGTTGGTCGCAGATCTTCAAACTTAGCAGTATCGGAAATCTGAGGAATTTCTACATCTCATATGACAAAAATAAATACCATCAGCATTCTGTTTGCTTAGCCTTACCGCAGCGAAAAGGACTGAAAAAATGCGATAAAAACATAGATATGTTTCCGAAAAGAGCGCGATCTTTCACAGATCTGAGGTCGTGCTAGAGCAGCAAACAGCAGGTCTTAAGCGCTGGATCAAACACACTGAGCAGCAAACAGTTATGAACATAAAACAACATGGCATGTCTGTCAACATCGTATGTACGACACTCAGGGCACCACTCTGAGCATGGATGAGAAATACCCTGGATTGGCCACTCAGCGACTAATGTGACCGACAAACGACATACATGAGAGACGGTTTGTTTATGTTAAATAGCGTCGAAACGCGGAAGTGCTTCAGATGATTTTTCCATCTAAAAGTACAGTTGTTGTTTTTTAACGCATATACAAATTGGTATATAGAATCCTTGGAAGCTAGGAATCACTATGGTTGGAGCGTGCAGTTGCTGTACATTTCATGGTTATTTATTAATATGGAAATGTGTAATGCCATTTCAAATCATGGATCCATACAATAATAAGTACCCTATTTGTGCATAACATACCTTTGAAGGTAATTTGTTATTCCATGCCTTGAGAGCCAATTGTGTGAAAGAGTTCAAATATAACGGCTTTAGAGTGGAAAGTATGACCCATCAACTAAAATAATTTATTTTTTATCTTTGCCTGGCTGTGACCTGACATGTGACCTTATTCGAATATTTATCGTATGATTCGGATGCGTCTCATGGGAGAGCTTTATATTGCCGCCTTGCGCTTCTCGCTGCGGTTATTAGATCGGAAGATAACGAGGGGGACGTGCTTCTTTCGATCTGACTGCGCGCTTGGCACGCGGAGCCTTCCCGCATATGCCATTAGCTTCCCGTTTGCCTCTTGCGCACCCGCTAGTGCGGCCGCCATCGGTCGTCACCTGCCCATGCACAGCCGCGAGCACCGCGAGCGCAAGCGTGGCCCCCACTCCAGTCCACCCACGTAAGTTTCTCAGCCATGCTCTGAGGCAACCCATGTGGCGCCTTCCACATCAGGAGTGTCGACAGTCGTCCGCTGCCCGACTCGCCGTTCGCACACAGCCGCCCCATCCCGTGCCGACTCGGTGTGTGTCACCTGACCTGTGAGCACCACCTGACCGGCCCCCGCTGATCGCACTGGCCAGGACTGCCTCCCCTGCCTGCTCTCCTTAAGGTGAGTTCACCCGGACATGTTGCGCGGGCGGACTCCGGCGCATACTCTCTGTCCTCAGACGGTACCACCAGACCGACAATAAATAAGATGGGTGATATGGTCGCGGTGCTCCTGTCCGCGGGGCCACCAAAATCCACGTATATCTGCCGCAGAGTGACCATCTCTGTGTCAGCAAACTCTCTGGCCCCTGAGCGCCCGTGCAGACTGCAGTAGGCGTCCGGTTGCACAGCTACGCCGCGTCCTCGTGCTGGCGATCCACAATTCCGTTCCCCTTCGGGACTTTCGGTCGCGAGCCCCGCAGGAACTCCTGGCATTTGCCGGCTCGGCCGCCTGGCAGTCAGCGCTCGTCCTATTGGAGCCTCAGTGCCACGCCCCAGCTGTCCCTCGCCTCGTGGAGAAAAGGGTCCGGATAGCACCCTTCCGGATCTCTCTTCGAATAGCTGAGGCCCTCTCATGCCTACGATCTCCAGTGATGTGTCCTCAGCAGGCTCTTCATTATGGGTTTGAAGTCACGCTGGCTTGAGTTTCTTTTCTAGGCTTATTCCTCCCCATCTACCAGCACGTGTGAAAGTTGTCCACACTCTTACAAGGATGTTCCCCTCGTCGCAATCCATTCACGTGTGCCCCTGTGATCATCATCCGTCGAGCCGAGGAATACGCTCGGATCATATTCGCTGACGCCCTGGAAGTGTCGTGGTGTGCGACCTTTTCGTCGCCCTCGCCGCCGGGTCATGCAAGCTACATCAGTGCCCAGACAGCCGTAGAACGCTCGATAGTCGCGCTCCCTTGCGGTGACTCACTAACTATGCTAGAGTTTCATCAGACATTCTCCCAATCAAGCTCCGCGTAACGACATTTCAGGATAGACTGCTCGCGACCAAACACAGAGCCTGTTCCGGACGTTATCAACTTATCCTTATCGGAGTGTGTTACCATTTTTTATGAATGCACCCACCGTGGCTCCCTTCTCTAACTCCGATTTCTCTCGTTCCATCTGCCCATGTAACGGGTCCCTTCTGTCTCTTTCCCCTCGCGCCTCTCATGCGATCCGGCCCATTCTCCTACATACGGACGGGTTGCGAAGCCGTCAGGCTCCCGTCATCTCGACTGGTACCACCG
The DNA here is from genome assembly GCA_014673585.1 of Semibalanus balanoides. Classification (NCBI taxonomy): domain Eukaryota; kingdom Metazoa; phylum Arthropoda; class Thecostraca; order Balanomorpha; family Balanidae; genus Semibalanus; species Semibalanus balanoides. The sequence continues at coordinate 87,643 of VOPJ01007355.1, forward strand.
CCGCAGGAAAAACATTGGCTACGGGGCCTGGTTTTCGAAGACAACAAGAATACACCACAGTGACTGTTTTGCTCCACCACACTCGGAAATCGACCAAAGGCAATATTTGTATGCCCTAGACGAAGTTCTTGTCATAGACAGAAATTCTGAACAGTGCTCGTCCTGTGGTCGTCTCTCGTCCGTGCTCTGCGATAATAAACTACCTCAGCTGTGATGACAAAGATCAAACGATCAATCCGAATATATATATATATATATATATATATATATATATATAATACTGTATATATATTATATATACTATATATTGTTATGTCGTGTGTCGGTGTATCAATTTGGGATAAATGGTGCATTTTCTGGGCACTTTTCATGGAGGTTTGACATCTTCTCTGGGGGTGACGGCCGGTGGGACACGTGAACCTGATTGACCTCAGGCGCGCGCAGCGGGGTAGGCAGTAGCGTGCCGGGAGCGCGACCCGCGGCGGTGCCTCCGGACCTCGGATTCTACCGAGTCCGGCATCACCGCTGCGAAACTCTGCCTCGGGTACCTCGAGCAGAGTGGGTCCCGCGTGGGGTAAAGTGGCGCCGTCCGGGTGTCCGAGGGGGTGGTCCCCGGTAAGTTGGCGGCTCGGGTTGTCGAGCGGGGTGTGTCCCGGGTAAGTTGCGTCTGGGTGTCCGAGCGGGGGTGCGTCCCGCCGTGGTCAGCTGTTGTGAGTAGTCTGTGTGACGGTGCTGTATTATAACCAAAATGCAAGGCAGTGTTTACGTTGCTAATGGTATCTCGCTGTTGGGGATCCAGGAAGGTGACAACACATTGGTGTCAGAAATTATTCGTTCCCACCCCTGGTCAACAATCCAAACATGGTTCGTACCCGTAGCTACGACCCTAAAGAGGGGACCAAAAACCCTAAGGAGGAGACTCCCACTGCCACTGCAGGGGAAGCTGTGGGTGGTGGGTCAGGGGAAGCACATGCTGGGGTGTCGGCTGATCATTCAGAGACGCTGGGTTCCCTTCTCAAAACAGTAGAGGCAATAAACCAAACTTTGCTGGATCAGGTTGATCGGAGTGACGTGCTCGCTGGACGGGTGGCTAAGATGGCTGCACTTCTCGGGGAAAAACCGGACAATCCTGCACAAGAGGCAGCTGGTGCGTCAGCTACTCTTCGTCCTCTCATGTCTCCTCCAGACTGTCAGGTCCCGGTTATGCCTTCAGCAGTTCGTCATTTCGCTAAACCCCAGGACTATGACGGGCTGTTCCGTTATCGGCGTTTTCGGACACAGTTCGAATCTATCGCATCCATCCACGGATGGAGTGCCAGAGAGAGCCTGGGAGAACTCGTAGCTTGTCTTCGAGGTCCCGCTCTTGAGGTCTTTGCTCATCTTCCAACTGATGATCAGAAAGACTACGCCCGCCTGATGAACATGCTGGAACAGAGGTTTGGCTGTGGCAAACAGGAACCTTGGTTCCGTACGCAGTTTCGTCGGAGACGGCGGCATCCTGGCGAGTCACTGTCAGCGTTGGCACTGGAAATTGAGAAACTGACTTTCCAGGCTTACCCTGGTGCACCACGAGAGCTGCGAGAGTCGCTAGCTTGCGACCAATTTCTAGATGCCCTTGGCGATGCAGACTTGCAGATTTGCTTGTGCGACAAGTCTCGCCCGTCCTGTCTCCAGGACGCTGTTCATGGGGGCCATGGAGATGAGGCCATTCGCAATCGGTTAAGGTTGCTCAGGTGATCCACACCATTCAGCGGGTTTCGCTTCACGTCACGCAAATACGCAATGGGAACCAAATACACGGACGGACGTCGAAGAACCTGAGAGAGACTGAAAGCTATCCGAAATGTCGCTCAGTTCGATCGCGCACCAGGGCAGAAACTTTTTCGCCGCGCACAAGCGCTGGGATCAACGGAAGGGATTGGAATGCTGGTCGTGTGGGAGAACGGGGACATATCCAGACACCGATTCTGCCACAAGAAGAACATGACACAAGGACAGGCACTGTCAGCGTCCGGGAAACGAGGAAGTGACCGTCCGCGAGGGAACGCAGTCGGTCATGTCATCGAATCGTCAGAAAAGTAGCAGTTCCAGAGCACGAAGAGTGTCAACAGTGTACAGGTGAGTGGCGTCATCAAACGGGAAATCTTGGCCATTCATTGTGGACTCTGGGTCTAATCGCACACTTCTTCGTCCCGATGTTCTGGATGAAGGGCTAACTTTGGCCAAGGTTCCACAGGGGCTCTGCGATGTCACTGGTCGCCGAACGACATTACGAGGCCCCGCAACGGTGGAACTGGTGATCGAGGGCCATCGGACAGTACTGCCGGTCTATGTGGCAGAAGAGCTCGAGGAACCCTGCATCCTGGGCCTTGACTACCTTCAAATGAATGACTGTGTGTTGGACTTCGCTGCAATGCACAATGAGGTCAACGGTGTTCCAGTTCCCGCTGTTCCTTTGTGGGTATCCGAAAGTCCCCAAACCACTGGACCAAGGCACTCAGGATCAGAGTGTCGGAGTCAGTCAGACTAAAGCCCGGTTCAGAGACGTTCCTCAAATGTAAGACTGAAGGGCCAGGTTTTCAATCTCCGGGGATCGTGGAAGCAGGGACAATCAGACGATCAGGTGTTGTGGTAGGACGCACTATCATAGACACTCAAAGTCCGACACTCCGAGTGCTGGTAGCCAACTTGTCTGGTTCGCCCGTTCGCTTGCAGGCCGGGACTTTCGTTGGCACCTGTGAACCGGTGGATATTGTGAAATCCACCGAAAATGATGTCAATGAACCAGTCGGCAAACACCAGGGTGCTCTTCCATCTCACCTTTTCAGACCTGATGGAACGATCTTCAGATGGCGTTGACACTGGAAGAATGCAATGAGCGGCACAAAAACTGCTGACAGGAATACCCGACCGTTTTTTCCCTCCGGTGACGCGATTATAGGCAGAACGTCGCCTCACGCTGAGCAAAACCATTGCTACAGGTGACAGTCGCCCTAGCAAAGTGCCACCTCGGCGAACGGCTACCTATGATGAAACGACAGGAGGCTGATGAAATGATCACTGACATGAGCGAGCAGGGCTTGATCGAGAAATCGCACAGCCCCTGGTCCTCGCCTCTCGTTCTGGTGAAAAAGAAAGACGGACTCCCTTCGTTGTTGCGTGGACTACCGCCTTTCTGAATGATGTCACCAATGAAGGATCTCATACCACTTCGAAAATTGTTATGATACCTCTTGAATGCTCTTCTGGTGCGCATGGTTTCTCAACATTGACGTTAAGTCCCGGATACCAACCAGATTGCTCTGGCAACAAGATCGGACCACGACGGCGTTCTCCAGCGGCAGTGGGCCTCTGGCAATGGCGAGTGATGCGTTTGGCCTGCGCAATGCCCAGCAAACCTTCGAACGTCTGAGGAGTAGTTCTCCCGGTCTACATTGAAGCACTGCTGGTTTACTTGAACGACCATTCAATTGTGTTCGGGTCTTCCTTCCAAGAAGAACTCGATCGTTTACGTGAGGTCTTCAAGAGAATGCGGACGGCTAACCTAAAACTCAGCCCCCACAAATGTCATCTCTTTCGACGAGAGGTACATTTTCTGGGGCATGTAGTGTCGAACAAAGGTGTCAGACCAGACCCGCATCAAAAACAGAGGCAGTCGACGTTGGCAGCCCCGAGGAACAAGAAAGAGCTCCGCAGCTTTTTGGGTCTGTGCACATATTACAGGAAGTTCGTAAAGGGTTTTGCCACAATAGCCGCTCCACTTCTCTGGCTCACCAAAGACAACGTTGAGTATGTCTGGGATGAAAAGTGTGCTGATGCATTCGGCCGCCTGAAGAACGAGCTGACAAATTATCCCGTGTTAGCGTATCCAGATCCTAGCAGGGAGTTCATTCTTGACACTGATGCAGCAGCTGTGGCCTTGGAGCGTTCTGCACAAGTACATGATGGGTGCCGAACTGCGTGGTGGCTACTAAAGTCTTCATTGTACCCTCAGAAAGACTACTGTACCACACGCCGGGAACTTTTGGCTATAGTCGATGCCATCAGACATTTCCACCACTATCCTCTATGGCGCACATTTGCATTCGAACGGATCACGTGCTCTCAGATGGCTCCGTAGCCTTAAGGATCCTGAGGGACAACTGGCGCGGTGGTTGGCCCGACTGGGGCAGTATCACTGCAATGTGCAACATCGACCAGGTGCAAAACACGCCAATGCAGACTGTTTGAGCCGCCGACCATGTCAGACCGGTTGCAGACACTGCTGTAAGAAGAACTTCTTCCGATTCGCACTGCCGGCCCTGCTGTTCAGCAAGCTGGCCAGAATGGTGCGAGGGATGAACGCTAGTGGGATCGGGAAAACCGTGGCTACAGACTGCACTGAGTGTGGCTGTTCCGAGTGCTCAACAGGCAACGACAACGACTTGGCTCCGTTGGTCGCTTGGATGGAGCAAGGCGCACAAGACCCGCATGGGGATGAGGTAAAGTAAGTGCCAGTGCTAATGTCCAGCGATACTGGGCGAAGTTGGAGTTGCTTCGTGTTGGTGGATAGCAGTCCTCATGCGAGTATGGAGTCACCTAACGGGCAAGAAAAGCCAGTGGCTGACTATTGTACCACCAAAGCAAGAGAGGGCGTGATGACTGAATCTCACGGTCAGTTTGAGCGGGTCATTTCGAATCAAAAAGACGCTACTGTCGCCTCGAAAACGCTTCTACTCGGGTTGGTATGCGTCCCCGTGATGTGAAGAGTGGTGCAAGGACTTTGCATGACTGTGCCGCTAAAGAAGGGACCTCAGGTACCCACACGAGCCCCACTTCAGATCTTGAACGTTGCTACCAATGGAACGAGTGGCCATCGACGTTACGGGTCCGCTTCCTGTGTCTACGTCAGGGAATCGCTACATCCTGGTAGTTATGGACTACTTCACGAAATGGCCCGAGGCCTACGCCATTCCCAACCAGGAGGCAAAGACGGTGGCTCAGGTACTGGTTGACGAATTCTTCTCGCGTTTCGGTGTCCCCTACGAGCTCCACTCCGATCAAGGCGCAACTTCGTAGACAACGTGTTAAAGGAGTGTTGTAAGATGCTCGGTATACGGAAATGAGAACTCACACCCTCGCATCCCGAGTCAGACGGTTATGGTAGAAAGGATTTAACCGGAGCACTGGGACAAGAACTCGCCAAACGATGCAAGGGTGAGCAGGAAGACTGGGATACAGCACATGCCGCTGCTCCTGATGGCGTCTCGATGCGGGGAACATGAAGTCCACTGGATACACCCAGCGCAACTGATGAATGGGTAGGGACATACCGGCTTCCCGTCGATCTCATGCTAGAACGCCCACCTGTTTGACGAAGCCTGCCGACAGCCACTGATTTTGCTCAAAGTATCCGCCACCGACTGAGCTTGGCGCATTCGCACGTTCGCGAGAATCTGAAAATCTCTTCAGAGGCAATGAAACTTCGAACAGATGCCCGGGCGTCAACTGAGCTTTTCGAACACGGTGATCAGGTATGGTTCTACAATCCAAGACGCAAGAAGGGTCTAAGCCCAAAGTTGATGTCACCATGGGAAGGACTGTACACCATCATTGAACGATTATCAGACGTCACCTACCGAATCCAGAGAACAGGCGGCGGCCCAAAAAGGTCGTTCACTACAACAGACTGTGGAGGCACAGGGGACCTCCCCACTTCTCCTGGGACAACTCTCCTTCAACCACGGATGCTCCGAAGTCGGGGACCTGCGAAACGACAGATGTGCCTCTTCACAACCATTCCAAGGGAGCGGGAGGTGACAGTGTCCGAACCAGTGGGGGTGCACCAGGCTCAGCAGGCACTAGTGGAGACGAAGAGATTGCTAGTGCCAGACGCCGCGACTTGCGCAGAGACCGGCGGCCACCAGCCCGTTTCGGAGACGTTATCTCATACGTATGCAGTGTGTGAACGAGCGGAGGAGACCACATTTTTTAAAGCTTACGTGTACATAGATTGTTGTGATGTGCCTGTGCCTTGTCTCAATTGCAACGGGAGCCGTTCTATGAGACAAGTAAAAAAAAACTGTGTTGCATTACGTATTTTTTNAAATGTAAGACTGAAGGGCCAGGTCTTCAATCTCCGGGGATCGTGGAAGCAGGGACAATCAGACGATCAGGTGTTGTGGTAGGACGCACTATCATAGACATTCAAAGTCAGACACTCCGAGTTCTGGTAGCCAACTTGTCTGGTTCGCCCGTTCGTTGCAGGCCGGGACTTACGTTGGCACCTGTGAACCGGTGGATATTGTGAAATCCACCGAAAATTATGTCAATGAACCAGTCGGCAAACACCAGGGTGCTCTTCCATCTCACCTTTCTGACCTGATGGAACGATCTTCAGATGGGTTGACACTGGAAGAATGCAATGAGGCACAAAAACTGCTGACGGAATACGCGACGTTTCTCTCCGGTGACGCATATAGGAACAGAACGTCGCTCCTGAGCACACGCATCGCCTAAGGTGACCAGTCGCCCTAGCAAAGTGCACACTCGACGGCTACTATGATGAAAGAAGGAGGTGATGGCGTCATGACAATGAGCGAGCAGGACTTGATCGAGAAATCACACACCCCTGGTCCTCGCCTCTTCGTTCGGCGTAAAAAGAAAGACGGCTCTTCTTAGTTGCGTGGACTACCGCCTTTGAATGATGACACCATGAAGGATTATACCCACTTCCAAAAAATTGATGAAACTCTGGATGCTCTCTCTGGTGCGCAATGGTTCTCAACTCTTGACCTTAAGTCCGGAAACCACCAGATTGCTCTGGCAGACAAAGATCGACCAAAGACGGCGTTCTCCAGCGGCAGTGGCCTCTGGCAATGGCAAGTGATGCCGTTTGGCCTGTGCAATGCCCCAGCAACCTTCGAACGTCTGATGGAAGTAGTGCTCACGGTCTACTGGAAAGACATGTGGTTTATTGGACGACATCATTTGTGTTCGGGTCTTCTTCCAAGAGAACTCGGATTCGTTTACGTGAGGTCTTCAAGAGAATGCGGACAGGCTAACTAAACTCAAGCCCACAAATGTCATCTCTTTCGAAGAGACGGTAATTTTCTTGGGGCATGTCAGTGCGATGCAAAGCGTGTCAGCACATTCCCGCAAAAAGAGGCAGCACTGTTGGCAGCCCGAGAAACAAGAAGCAGCTCCGCAGCTTTTGGTCTGTGCAAATATTACAGGAAGTTCGTAAAGGGTTATTTGCACAAATAGCCGCTCCACTTCCTGGGCACACCAAAGACAAGTTGAGAGTCTGGGATGAAAAGATGTGTGATGCATTTCGGCGCTAAGAACGTTGTGTGACAAATTTCCCGTGTAGCGTTCCAGATCTAGACAGAGGAGTTCATTTTGAACTGATCCAGCGCTGTGCATTGGAGTGTTCTGTCACAAGTACATAGATAGGCCAACGGTGGTGCCTACTACAGGTCCCCCTCCCCCTCCCATTCAATTGCTCCCCCAGAAAAGACTACTAAACACCGCCGGGAACTTTTTGGCATAGTCGATCCATCAGACATTTCCACCCTATATCTATGCGCCAAGTCTGCAATTCGACCGGATCACGCTGCTACTCAATGCGCTTCCGTGCTCAACGGATCCTGAGGGACACTGGCGCGTGGTTGCCCGACTGGGCAGTATCACTTCAATGCTGCAACATCGACCAGGTGGCAAAACACGCCAATGCAAGGACTAGCTTGAGCGCCGACCATGTCAGACCGGTTGCAGACACTGCTGTAAGAAAGAAACTTCCTCCGATTCGCACTGCCAGGCTGCTGGTTCAGCAACTGGGCAGAATGGTGCGAGGACTGACGCTAGTGGAGATCAGGGAAACAGTGGCACAGACTCACTGACTGTGGATGTTCCGAGTGCTCAAAGGAACGACAACGACTTGGCTCCGATGGTCGCTTGGATGGAGCAGGGCACAAGACCCGCATGGGATGAGGTAGTAAGTGCCAGTGCTATGTCAAAGCGATACTGGGCGCAGTGGAGTCTGCTTCGTTTGGTGGATAGAGTCCTCATGCGAGTATGGGAGTCACCTAACGGGCAGGAAAAAAAGTGGCTGACTATTGTACCACAAAGCCAGAGAGAGGGCGTGATGACTGAATCTCACGGGTCAGTTTCGAGCGGTCATTTCGGAATAAAAAGGACGCTTTTCGCCTCCGAAAACGCTTCTACTGGGTTGGTATGCGTCGTGATGTCGAAGAGTGGTGCAGGATTTGCATGACATGTGCCGCTAAGAAGGGACCTCAGCGTACACCACGAGCCCCACTTCAGATCTTGAACGTTGGCTCACCAATGGAACGAGTGGCCATCGACGTTACGGGTCCGCTTCCTGTGTCTACGTCAGGGAATGCTACATCCTGTAGTTATGGAACTACTTACGAAATGGCCACGGGCCTCGCCATTCCAACAGGATGCAAGACGTGGCGACATCAGGTACTGGTTTGACGAATTCTTCTGCGTTTCGGTGTCCCCTACGAAGCCCACTCCGATCGAAGGCCGCAACTGTCGAGAGCAACGTGTTCAAGGAGTGTTGTAAGATGCTTCGGTATACGGAAAACGAGAACCACACCCATGCATCCCGAGTCAGACGGTATGGTAGAAAGGTTTAACCGGACACTGGGACAATAACTCGCCAAACGATGCAAGGGTGAGCAGAAAGACTGGGATAAGCACCTGCCGCTGCTCCTGATGGCGTATACGATGGCGGAACATGAGTCCACATGGATACACCCAGCAACCGCAAGATGATGGTAGGACATACGGCTTCCCCATCGATCTTTTTCATGCTAAACGCCACCTGTTGACGAAGCCTGGACAGCCACTGTTTTGCTCAAGTATACGCCACCGACTGGAGCTGGCGAGTCGCACGTTCGCGAGAATTGAAATCCTTCAGAGACAATGAAACTTTGAAAGAAGCCGGCAGTCAACTGAGCTTTTCGAACACGGTGATGCAGGTATGGTTCTACAATCCAGGACGCAAGAAGGTCTAAGCCCAAAGTGCATGTCACCATGGGAAGGACTGTACACCAATCATGAACGGATTATCAGACAGTCACCTACGATCGAGAACAGGCGCGGCCCGAAAAGGTCGTTCATACAACAGACTGTGAAGGAACACTTCTCCTGGGACAACTCTCCTTCAACCACGAGATCTCCGAAGTCGGGGACCTGCGAAACGAACGATGTGCCTCTTCCACAACCATTCCAAGGGAGCGGACGTGACAGGTCCGAACCAGGGGGTGACCCATGCTCAGCAGGCACTAGTTTGGAACAAGATATTGCTAGGTCCAGACACGTGACTTGCGCAGAGACCGGCGGCCACCAGCCCGTTCGGAGACGTTATCTGCCAATACGTATGCAGTGTGTGAACGAGCGGAGGAGACAGCATTTTTTAAAGCTTACGTGTACATTGATTGTTGTGCTGTGCCTGTGCCTTGTCTCAATTGCACCGGGAGCCGTTCTATGAGACAAGTAAAAAAAAAAAAAAAAAAAAATCCTTTACGTTGTTACTGTAAATAATTCGTCTAGTTAAGGTACCATTGTTGCTGTGTTGCATTCAGTATTTTTTAACCCATAATTCACGTTTTTCAGCACAATACTGAACTATGAGCGGGACGTTCTCCACTTGGACGACGTTGTCGTAGAGGAGCTGCGTGATATGTCATCGACCGAGTCATCGACAGAGATTTACCTTCTGCTCGGTGACTCAACCCCACATCGGATGCAGGAGCGCCTGGACGTCGGGCCGAACGATGTCCTGTTACTGAGGCGTGCTAGGGCATGCTTCACCAGAGTGATAGTGAAACATGAAGTTGTGCTTCGGCGAGAACCGCATGGGGTACTCGGGTTGACGCTAAGTGTATATGATGTGTGGTCATCCGGAGGATTTCTTTTGTTTAAGAGGGGAGAAGTGTTTATGTCTGTGTGTTGGGTATCAATTGGATAATTGTGCCCTCTTGTGGGCACTTGTATGGAGGTTTAACTCTCTTGGTGGCGTGGACGGCGAGACCAACGTTGACCGTGATTGACTCAGGCGGCTGCGCAGCGGCGGAAGGGCAGTAGGAGTGCGGGACCGCGACGGAGCGGTGCTCAGACCTCGGGATTTTACGAGTCTGGATCACCGCTGCGAACTCCTGGGCTCGGGTACTCGAGCATGTGGAGTGGTTCCGTAGGGGTGAGGGCAGCCTCGGGTGATCCGAGCGGGGTGTGTCCCGGGTAATGCGTCTGGGTGTCAGAGCGGGTGTGTCCCGAGTTAAGTTGCGTCTCGGGTGTCGAGCGGGGTGTGTCCCGGTAAGTTGCGTCTCGGGGTCCGAGCGGGGTGTGTCACGAGGTAAGTTGCTCAGTTTTTTTTTCTTTCGTCCGGGTGTCCGAGGCGGGGTTGCCGAGGTAAGTTGCGTCTCGGGTGTCGAGCGGGATGGTGGCCCGGGTAAGTTGCCGTACTCGGGATGTCCGAAGCGGGTGTGGTCCCGGGTAAGTTGCGTCTCAGGTGTCCAGAGCGGGGTGTTCGTCCCGGGTAGTTGCGTCTCGGGGTTTGTCCGACGGGGTGACTGTCCCGCCGTGGTAAGGCTTGTTAGTCTGGTGACGGTGCTTATTATAACCAAGTACAAGACAGTGTTTCGTTCTAATTGTATCTCGCTGTGGGGTCCAGGAAGGTGTCACTAACGAAATAATATACTATATTATATATATATTATAATATATATATATATAATATATATATATATATATATATATATACTATATATATTACATAATATGTATATTTATGCATAAAAATTAATATTAAATATATTTATTTATTTATTTACTACGAAGAGGATCATTACACAATAACAAATATTAAAACAGAGATTTGGGTATATTTTAACATCCTTGACGCGAATGAAGAGGCGATTACGGTAACAGGTCGTCGCTCACGTATAAGACGAGCAATGACCAAAGGCGTATCCAGGATTTCGCCAAGGTAGTACCCGCGGTCTGTGATATGGGCCCTCTGGCACATACATGCTCCCCACTGACACAAGCTCCTACATATTTTAGCTTTGATAGCACGATTTTAACTTCTTATTCTGGGTGTAGTCACTGCAGGCTGAGCAAGAAACTCCTCGGCTGGCCAAGGGCTCCTCCAGGCCGACATAAGTAGATAGAGTAGAGGCCCTCAAGTAGATAGAGGGCCCTTCAGGCCAAGTGAGGCACCTCGGATGGACATAGGGTCTTCCTAGACCTAACTATGGCCACCTCAAGCTGGTTGAGGGTCCCCATAAGCCACTAGAGGACCCCTTAGGCCGAGGAGAGGGCCCCCTCCTGCGGAATGAGGGCTACTCATACCGACAGAGGGCCCTTTTAGGCCGGACATCCCACCCCCAGGCCGACACCGGGCCCCTTCAGGCGCCCTCATGTTGACTGAGGGCCCCTCAGGCCGACCAAGGGCCACCTTAAGCTGGTCGAGAGCTCAATCAGGCGGCAGGAGGGCCACTTAGGCTTCTGTAGGACCCCTTAGGCCTACTGAAGACCTCTACTCAGTCCTAATGAGGGCCCCTCAAACCGACAGAGAGCCCTCTCAGGCAGACAGAAGGCCCCTTCAGACCGGTCAGAGGACCCCTTCAGACCGACATAGGGCCCGCTCAGATATGTGTAGCGTCGAGGACAAGGTCCTACGGGAATGTGAAAGAAAACCTGCTTTCTGTCCCTCGCAACAGACTCCCACGCTTACCTCTCAGCGATGACGTGTTTGGCTGTTAAGGCCTGTCCTTCGGCCCCGCTCCCGGCGGACGACGTGGGCCGTGTAGCCCATTCCTTGTTATTCCTAGAGCACTTCCTAGGCGCACTCGCCGACCGCGGGCGGACTCCAAGGACAGACGGAAAGGAAAGGAACGTGACCCTAAGATAAGATGGTTGGAAGGGGCGGGTGGGTGGCGTCTGCTCAGACACAACCGCACACCGCCGAAGTTACGCACAACCGCTCTGTGCTGAGGGTGTGCTTGCACTGCCCAGAAGCTCCGCTGCGTCCCTCTGGTCCTGTGTTTGTCAGGCACGAAGTGTGATAATCTCCCTCTCCTACGCTATGCCTGACCCTAGTTGCTGCGGCTCGGCTCCCCTACTACCCCCTCTCTCTCTCTCTCTCCCACCCCTTCCCACCTCCCCCCTCCACTCGGGAACGCTGGGCCGGTCGCGTCGTACGTCTGCCGCGGGCCAGAATCACATTTATCGCTTACGATAACTAACTATTCTGTCCCTGTCAACAGACTCCCACGCTTACCTCTCAGCGATGACGTGTTTGGCTGTTAAGGCCTGTCCTTGGGCCCCGCTCCCGGCGGGAGACGCTGGACCGTGTGACCCTTCCTTGTTTCCCTAGGCACGCCAAATACACGCCAAACGGAGCACCCTGTACTACCCGCTACACAGTCTCACACACTCCGCACGTGGTCACACACGTCAATACGAAACACGCAAACAAGGTGAGGCACTCGGAGCGAGGTATGCTGAGGGGTTGTGGGGGGGAGGGGGGCAGCGGTGGAGGTGAGGGGCCCGCCGGCCGCCCGGCAGCACCTGCGGCCAGGCCGGGGGCCGGATGTGCACCGGGGAGCGCCAGCGGGACGCTGGAGCGGACACGCGCGAGTCGCGAACCGCTGGAGCCGCTAACCGCTGGAGTCGCTAACCGCTGGAGTCGCGAACCGCTGGAGTCGCTAAACGCTGGAGTCGCTAACCGCTGGAGTCGCTAACCGCTGTAGTCGCTAACCGCTGGAGTCACTAACCGCTGGAGTCGCTAACCGCTGGAGTCGCTGACCGCTGGTGTCGCTAACCGCTGGTCTCGCGTGGAGGGCGGCTGCCGTCTCACAGGCACTGCGGGGCACACGACGACCGTCACTGCGGTGACGCCCGACTGCCGTCTCACGGGCACTGCGTGGACACACGGCTGCCGTCTCACAGGCACGGTGGAGACACACGACTGCCGACTTACGGGCACGGTCTGCCGTCTCACGGGCACGGTAGAGACACACGACTGCCGTATCACGGTCACTGCGTGGACACACGACTGCCGTCTCACGGGCACTGCGTGGACACACGACTGCTGTCTCACGGGCACTGCGTGGACACACGGCTGCCGACTCACGGGCATGGTGGAGACTCACGACTGCCGACTCACGGGCACGGTGGAGACACACGACTGCCGACTCACGAGCACGGAGGAGACACCCGACTGCCGTCTCACAGGCACGGTGGAGACACACGACTGCCGACTGACGGGCACGGTGGAGACACACGACTGCCGTCTCACAGGCACGGTGGAGACACACGACTGCCGCCTCACGGGTACGGAAGAGACACACGACCGTCATCGCGCGCGGTGGGCGGGGCCGACTGTGGGAGGCCGTCTGGAGAGGCCGACCGGGGAGGCTGAGGTGTGTGGGGGGAGGGGCACGAGAGACCAGGCGGCATGCCGGCTGTGCCGGCCGAGGCTTAAATTCACAGCCACAGCGTTCTACACCGCGCCAGGGCGGTGCTCTGTCGCACACTGTTACTGTCTCCGCTCTGAGACCGGGCCAGGGCGGTGCTCTGTCGCGCACTGCTACTGTCTCGCTCTGGCGGGCCAGGGCGGTTGCTTCTGTCGGCACACTGTTACTGTCTCTCGCTCTGAGACCAGGGCAGGGCGGTGCTGTTCGCACACTGCTATTGGTCCCACTCTGAGACAGGGCCAGGGCGGTGCTCTATCCACTCTCTAAATGTTCCGCTCTGAGACCGGGCCAGGGCGGTGCTCTATCGCACACTGCTATTGTCTCCACTCTGAGACAGGGCCAGGGCGGTGCTCTATCGCACACTGCTACTGTCTCCGCTCTGAGACCGGGCCAGGGCGGTGCTCTATCGCACACTGCTATTGTCTCCACTCTGAGACAGGGCCAAGGCGGGTGCTCATCGCACCTGCTTATGTCTACACTCTGAGACAGGGCCAGGGCGGTGCTCTAATTCGCACACTGCTATTGTCCCACTCGAAACAGGGCCCAGGGGCGGGCCTCTGTCGCGCACGGTGCTACTGTCTACGCTCTGAGACTGGGCCAGGGCGGTGCCTGTCGCGCACTGCTACTGTCTCCGCTCTGAAGGGCCCAGGGCGGGTGCTGTGTCGCGCACCTGCTTTACTGTCTCCGCTCTGAGACCGGGCCAGGGCGGTGCTCTGTCGCGCACTGCTACTGTCTCCGCTCTGAGACCGGGCCAGGGCGCTGCTCTGTCGCGCACTGCTGCTGTCTCCGCTCTGAGACCGGGCCAGGGCGGTGCTGTGTCGCACACTGCTGCTGTCTCCGCTCTGAGACAGGGCCAGGGCGGTGCTGTGTCGCACACTGCTGCTGTCTCCGCTCTGAGACCGGGCTTCAAATCACAGCCACAGCGCACCGCACCACCTTCAACAGCGCACTACACTGCCTTCGATTCGCAGCCACAGCGCACCACACCGCCTTCGATTCGCAGCCACAGCGCACCACACCGCCTTCAAATCACAGCCACAGCGCACCACACCGCCCTCAAATCACAGCCACAGCGCACCACACCGCCCTCAAATCACAGCCACAGCGCACCACACCACCTTCAATTAACAGCCACAGCGCACCACACCACCTTCGACCCACAACCGGCCAGAGCCGCACCTGCGATCGCCTGCGAAGGCCGGCGCAGACCTCGAGCAAACAAAACTACCAAACTGTCCCAGAACTGCGCCAGAAAGAGCGTGGCACTTCAGGAAGACATCCAGCGCGTGCGAGGAGAGCGTGTCAGACAGCCGAGCCTGCCGGCCGCGCGGCGGGCGACGGCGAGCGAAAGTGAAAACAAATGCCCTCCCGCGTGGAACAGATGTCATCGCGATCGCCCCGCTGAGTGGTCCTCACTGGCGGGTAGCTGGAGTTCGAGATAATCATGACCAAATCGACATCAAAGCAGCGGGAAGGACGGCGTCGCATTCGATTACATCACGTGACGGGTGAACCCGATGACGATGCGCAGCGGCAGAAAGCTCAACGCCGCGGCTGGCTGCCGCGTCCCGCCGCGCTGTCAGTAGGTACGGCCGCAACGGAACGGTCGACGCTGGTAGGGTAGCGGAGGGCGGCCACCCTCGCCACAGTACGGCGCCGGTGCCCTCCAAGCGGGGAGGGGGGGGGGGGGGGCGAACGCCGGCACCGCCACGTGTCGGAGCCAGTGGTCCCTTGGTGTGGGAGCGGTTCCCCCGCGGCGCCGCCGGCCGGGAGCGAGACGGTCGAGGTCGCACCAAGCGCCAGCGGTAGCGCTGGAGCGGACTCGCCGGGCTGAGCCGTCGACGGGGAGGTAGTCCGCCGCGCTAAAGAGGTGTGGGAAGGTCAGGGGGCTAGCGGCGTGGCTCTCGCGCTTACCTTCACTGGCGACGGCGAGGCACGCGACCGTGCGATGACCGCTGGACTGGCGCAGCGGGGGGCGGCCACCCGTGCCACATGTACGCTTACCGCGGGGCGCGCTAACCGGTGGGCTCGCTAACCGCTACCGCTGGACATCTCGTTAACCGCTGAAGACGCCTGGATAGCTGAACCGTGGCACTATGGGACGGATCGACTTCAAAATGCCTCTTAATTCGAAAAATGAAACTTATATTTTGAAGACGATAGAGGCAGACTCTGTGCAGAAGTGACCGGCGCATCAATGGTAAGCCATTTGTTTTTGGCGTTCAAACTGTTTGCTATAATGACACAAAAAGGCCTCAAAGTCCAGGCAACGTCGCCCCATGCAGCGTGAGCCACTTGGAGTAGCCGAGAAAACTATCTTAGCTTCATCATTCATTTAGCGCAAAACTGATGCTCCTATGGTGAAACTAAGAATACCAACGCAAACGTGGGTCTTTCAGCTTACAAATACACCCTTAACCGAATTGCTTAACTATTTCTCGTAGTGCTTGAGCAAGGAGCATGAATATATTTTAGATGTTTTTTCAATCGACCTTCTCCTTGAATGTACCAAAGTGAAAAATATTTTTGTTTTACATTTGCATTCGGGCACCAGCCGCTTCTTCAAATGTATTCAAGCCAAAATTGAACATCATTTTTTTCAGTACACGACACAAGAATATACATTTTTTTACAGCTCGTGAAAATCAGAGACAACATCCTCTACCAAGCCTAGCTGAAAACCAACCCCATACATAAATAAATACAGAATAAATAAATATATGATGTTAATATGTGTGTGACGTCACTGGACCGTGTTGGACAGCCTTGACTGGCGTGTGATGTGTTTGGTGTGACGTGTGATCAGTTCATCTGAACGTGTGATTGTGGTGAACGTGTGACAGCCTATGACTGATGTATTATGTGTGTGACGTCACTGACGTGTGACAGCCGTTGACTGCAGCGTGTGACGATGGTCGCTTGTAGCGATCGCCGATCTGTCTGATCTGATCTGTCGCCGCCGAAATGTCTGGTGAGGGCGAAGGTTCGGTGTCAATGCTGGATACTCTGATCACTTTGAACAGCAAAGAAGGTAAGTGCTCATTTCAGTCTGAACTTTACGTCAAACCTAACAACGCAGGTATAATTTTGCACTATCGTTCAGCTCACCCCAAGCACACTAAGCTGAACACCCTTAGGTCTCAATACAGGAGAGCAATTAGGCTGTCTACAGACGAAGACGCAAAGGAGAGAAGCCTAGATAAGATATGGGATCTGTTTTCTAGAAATGGTTATCCGGCACATATTCTG
>VOPJ01007355.1:104767-160252 GCA_014673585.1 Semibalanus balanoides
CCCCCCGGCTCCTACGCCTATGCAAATGCTGCAAAGACTGCAATGCGAAATGCTGCAATTTCACCTGCAAAATTATGCAAATACCTACACACATCTAAATGGGATTTTTTCGGCACTTCAGCCGACACCCCACTCATAAACTCTCGGGGACGCCCCTGCCCGACTGTATTGCCGCAAAGCATTTCGTCCAGGTTTGTAGCATTCGATTTCAGTCTGACGAGTCTCACGAATCGCTGTAACTATCAGTGTGTTCTGTACCAGCGCAGCTGATGGCTGATGATGTCTGGCTGGACGGCAGGCGGCCCTTGGCTGATGTGTGATGTGTGTGACGTGTGACAGCTCATGACTGACGTGTGATGTGTGACGTGTGACAACCCTTGACTGACGTGTGACAGCTCATGACTGATGTGTGATGTGTGTGACGTGTGGCAGATCATGACTGACGTGTGATGTGTGACGTGTGACAGCCCTTGACTGACGTGTGACAGCTCATGACTGATGTGTGATGTGTGATGTGTGACAGCCTATGACGGATGTATGATGTGTGTGACGTCACTGACGTGTGACAGCCGTTGACTGGCGTGTGATGTGTGTGTGACGTGCATGACAGTTTCTGACTGACGTGATGCTGACTGTGCTGACAAGGACCTATCGACTGAATGCTCATTCATGTGTCGTGAGAAGCGGTAACTCTGACGTGGTGACACAGCCCGTTGACTGCGCGTGTGAGATGGTCGCTTGTAGCGATCGCGATCGTGGCGGAGGATTGTGTGAATGTTTTCCGAGACGAATCCATAACACGCTAAGCATGACGTCCTTACCGCAGCTCTCTGATATAGCAGCGCAGCGGCGAGCGGCAGCGCGCTGCAAAAGCCCTGCGGCATTCGTAATGCGACGCCATCGAGTTTACACCCGTATTGTGCAGCTGTCAAATGGTAGTTATCGTTACTTATACCTATAACCGAAATGATGCTACATATAATGGATTTACTCGTGTGTAAGGACCAACATTCTTAAAATGCCAGTGTCGTGTAAATGCCTTCTTTAGCTCTCGGAATGAGCCTGGCCTTGCCTCTGAGCTATGTTAAGTTGGCGTGGTGGCTGAGACCGTGCAACCGTCGTGTCTATCATTTATCGGTATGACTCGGCCTGCTGGCGCTGCAGCCTGTGCATTGTAAATTGTGAAATTGCATTGCCATCACACACCAGACAAGCTCACATGGCGGCTACTAATGGCCGACTGACTTGGCAAGCAGAGAGAAAGTTATTCTCCGAGCTTAACAAATTGCGTGAGGCACTAGCAGAAAATTCAGGCCCTCGCAGATGTAATAGATATTTTGAATGAGACGCATCTCAACCATGAGCGGAGGCCACAGAGGCGGTTATACCCCACATTAAAGTAACCATTGAACCTGGCGCAAACTTTCTGACAGAAAACATAGGCTTAAACGCATTCTCTGTACATGGTCCAGATTTCGAAAGAACGTATCAAATGCAATAGACAAACGACAACCGGACTATGTCAAAACATGAGGCCGGGTTTTCTCTCAACGAATAGGCATTAATTCTCTTTGCGGGCGAAATGTTGTTAAAACATTGGTAAATGGTACTTACAAATATCAGTGTAGGGCGTCTTCACGATGGGCTGATTTGCGAATAAACTGTTTTAACCTCGCCTCACGTATGCGGTGAGGCATAGTAGGGCCGAGGTTAAAATTTTGTCCGCCCGATTAGGTCGGCAGTATACATAGTATGACAATATAGCGGACTAACTAACTGGATAAAGTAAAAACATTGTTAAAGATATTTTTTTTTTGTATTGTACACAAGTGATTTTAAAACAATTTACGCACATAAAATAACCCATCGTGAAAACGGCTAATATAAGGTACATACATACTTTTTCGTAGTGAACTCATTAGTCGAAGCTTATTATCGACTATTCTACCTTCAACCTCACCCTGCTTTACGAATTCCTCTCCTTTCCAATTCCTCTCCAAATCTATTTACTCTTTGTAAAGGTTGCCAAAGACGTCAAAGTTGTCGCATTTATTTCTTAGCAGCGTTTTCTATTAGGTCAACAATTGGCAGCGTTTTCCACTGGCACGTGCCATGCCCTTTAAATAGAAGCCAGCGCAGCCCCGCGCCGCGCTGGGTCAGTCTCATTTACTGAGACTGAGACTGACCCAGCGATAGGTATACCTACCGCTGTCTGATGCGTCAGACCTTGTCCCCGAGCTCGAAATGAAGCGGGGCACCGCGCCGTAGGGGGTTGCCATGGCGACGGAACGGACAGGGTTGCCTGTAGTACACCTCTGTATCGACCATCCATCGGAGCCCAGCGCAGCAGCGGGTCGACCCGCGGCCAACGGAAGGCAGCCGACATTGATGGACATAGGTACCTGATAGCTGAATATTGAGAGCTGTAGTGCTGTTAGTGCTGCAGCGGATCTTTCTGACAAAAAACTTACTTATCTTTATATTGTATCCGGTATCCCAGACTGAATTCCGAAAGTTCCATCCGTAGTTTTTAGACGCTTGCTCGTTTTGATCTCACTTGTATCTTTGGCTAGTTTTGTCCGTCATTGATTTTTCGTAATTTTCTGCTAGCTTGATTTTTGCATCCCTCCCTCTGCGCGAGACCGCGTCCCCCCCCTTGATCTCCCACAATAGTCAATATTGCATTGCATCGCTCAGACCCTCAATATGACGGGTATGACTGCAGTGAATGTCTTCGTGGTCTGAGCTGTCCCTGTATTTTGTGCAGATTTCGAGCCACAGCAACCCCAACAGTTGCTTGTGTTCTCCAGGCGTCCTTAGCACCTCTGAATGCTGTCAGTGATTGTGGTCTGTCTCTGTCCTACCTGCTTCCTTTTTTCCTGTGTCCAACTCTGTATTGGCGGATACAGGATTATGTCATCGGGTTCAGGGTTGTCACGCAGCAATCTAAGGGGGCTGCTATGGGTCTCTGCTCTAAGCTATGTATCGGATGGAGTCTTTTCACATCGAAATGGACTGTCTGTAGCCACTCGGCTGTATGATCCTCTCAGTCTCGAAGTTCTCTCAGTCTCCTCTCAGTCTCGAGGCTGAAGAGACATGTCCATGGCCCTATGAACACTGCCTGTATCCCCTTGCCTCCTTCACTTTTTGTTCCTCCTTTCTTCTTGCGGCTGTCGCCCGAGTGGCCTGTTTTCATTCGGTATCTGGTTGCTCGCTGCTCCACGGCCATTCTGATCAGCTCCCTTCTCCGGCCCACGCTCAGGAGAGCGCACCAGTGCAGTGCCCTTTGTCAGCTCCTGGCGGGACCGCACCGCAGGAACCCTGAACCCTGTATCCTGGCGGACCGCACCGCAGGAGCCCTGAACCCTGTATCCTGGCGGACCGCACCACAGGAGCCCTGAACCCTGTATGAACCCTGTATCCTGGCGGGACCGCACCGCAGGAGCCCTGAACCCTGTATCCTGGCGGGACCACATCGCAGGAATCCCTGAACCCTGTATCCTGGCGGGACCACACCGCAGGAACCCTGAACCCTGTATCCTGGCGGGACCGCACCGCAGGAACCCTGAACCCTGTATCCTGGCGGGACCACATCGCAGGAGCCCTGAACCCTGTATCCTGGCAGGACCACACCGCAGGAGCCCTGAACCCTGTATCCTGGCGGGACCACACCACAGGAACCCTGAACCCTGTAGGAGCCCTGAACCCTGTATCCTGGCGACCACATCGAGGAGCCCTGAACCCCTGGTATCCTGGCGGGCCGCACCGCAGGAAACCCTGAAACTGTATCCTGGCGGACCACATCGGCAGGAGCCCTGAAACGCCTGTATCTGGGGGACGCACCGCAGGAGCCTCTGGGAACCCTGTATCCTGGCGGACCGCACCGCAGGAAGCCGCTGAACGCCTTAATCCTGGCGGGAGCCAACATCGCAGGAGCCTGAACCCTGTATCCTGGCGGGACCGCACCGCAGGACCCTGAACCCTGTATCACTGGCGGGACCCGCATCCGCAGGAAGCCCTGAACCTGTATCCTGGCGGGACGCGCACCGCAGAGCCCTGAACCTGGGTATTCTGGCGACGCGCACCGCAGGAACCCTGAACCCTGTATCCTGGCGGAAACACATCGCAGGAACCCTGAACCCTGTATCCTGGCGGGACCGCACCGCAGTAACCCTGAACCCTGTATCCTGGCGGGACCACGCCGCAGGAACCCTGAACCCTGTATCCTGGCGGGACCGCAGCGATGCGGCAGCTGTTAGGCGGCCTGCAGCCGACCACCCTGCTCCCCTCGGCCCAGCGTCAGATGCCGGCGGCCCGGTCAGTGTGCTCTGTGCCTGCGGTCGG
Organism: Semibalanus balanoides; assembly: GCA_014673585.1. Taxonomy (NCBI): domain Eukaryota; kingdom Metazoa; phylum Arthropoda; class Thecostraca; order Balanomorpha; family Balanidae; genus Semibalanus; species Semibalanus balanoides. Next base: position 109,112 of record VOPJ01007355.1, read on the forward strand.
CGTCATTGCCGGGTCAATATTGGCCGTACCGTGGTAGATGAGTACTGAGTGGTGCCGGGTGTGTTGTCGGTGATAGGAGCCGACAGACGCCGCAGCCCTGGCAGACACCTCACACCGCTGACGTAAGGTGGTAGATGAGTGGTGCCTGGGTGTGTTGTCGGTGAATAGGAGCCGACAGACGCCGCCGCAGCCCTGGCAGACACCTCCAACCGCTGACGTAAGGTGGTAGATGAGTGGTGCGGGTGTGTTGTCGGTGATAGGAGCCGACAGACGCCGCAGCCCTGGCAGACACCTCACACCGCTGACTGGCTCGGACGCCGCCACCAGCCGGGCACTAAGGAACGTGTCACTGGCGCTGCCCCACCAGCCCCCCTCTGGCTGATATCGGCCGCAGAAATAGCCCGGGGACCGACCTGTTGGTTGGGTAATCAGGGCCTCTGTGCTACTCCGCTGGTCAGTGAGTGCAGCTAATTAAAATATCCAGTTATAACGTGAATATACGCTAATACGCACGAAGACGATCGCAAGAATACAAAATAGTGTTAGAAACTGTGCGTGAATCTATTTATTGTATCCATGGATCCCAAACTTGGTGTGTATTTTATTTTACTTGTTAAACAAAGTCTGACCGTCTGTCTGTCTGATGTCCGTGCGCACCGAATTTTTACCCTATACATTTTTCCTAATTCGAAATGTTTGGTAGGTTTTACACATAAGCATACAATATTATGTAAGAAAATCGTTTTGCAGATCGCATGACAACATTTACGCGTGTATTGATTAGTGGTGCCAATCGGTGCGAACATTTTCGGAAATCCGAATTTGTCCGAACACCGATCGGTGGTTCGGTCCGGACAATAAGCATATTGTTTTGACATTTTCGGACATCCAATGCCAAGGATGGCTTGACGTGTATTTAAATGGAATATATAATGATTTTGGCATTCTTGAATATCCTAATCTTGTAGCGGTTATTTGACAACAAACGTCTTTATTTATGTTTATGATTGTGAATGATACGCCTGGACGTTTTACATTCACATATCATAGATTTTGGTTTCAGCTTTCGGACAAATTTCGGAACAAACAATGATCTTCGGACAGTTTCGGACGGACAGCTGACCATGGTCTTGGACATTGGTTGGACATTGGACAAATATTTTCTGGAACTGGCACCACTAGCATTGATGTTCCCCCTAATTTACTAACTTCAAACTGTCTTTATACAAGTTAACCCAATTAGTGGCACGCTCCTTGCTACCCCTATTAGTGGCAGGTGTGTGTGTGTGGGGGGGGGTTTCAGCCCCCTTGAGATCTCTAGATCTACGCTTCCGATTTTCAAAAATCAAACGTTGTCCGATTACCCCCATCATGGTCTACATTTTTACAAAAATGCAAATAAAACATATTTGATAGAGGGGCAATAGGGGGCAAAAAACCCAAAAATGTAGAGGTATTTTTGATCCAACGCAGCTGCCATGCTTATAAACCAACTTATAGCAGCTTACCGGGACATATAGATAATTAGTTGGAAATTGATAATTGGTGATTAATTTTGAAAATTAAAAAATCATAGGCGTGTGCACTGTGCAGGTCACTAAATATGGGGGTAAGGTAAATGCGTAGTTAAACTTTTTTTATAAATGCAATGGCTCGTTATTTGAACATCAGAAAAACAGCTATAAAATATGTTTGCCATAGGCGGTGCCAGGTTAGTGAAAAGGGAGGCCAAACATGAAAAATATTTATCGCAGGCAAGCTGCTGTCAAGTAATATCAATAGTATACAGATCATAGATAGTTTTTTTTCATGTTGTACTTCATTATAGGCGTATCCATGATCAAAATTTGGGAGGCACAAGATCTTTTGATAGTTATGTTTCCCGCTATTATAATACTAACTAGTCAACGGTGACTATTTCACTTGCAACATCAATTCACATTGGTTTCCCCTTTTAAACTTACCTGGAGTCGCCTGTTATCGTATAGTGTTTCATAGAGTACCCTCTAGTGCGTGTTTCATCAGAAATTGCAGTATGCTATGTCATTGTAGGTCCATGCATATCAGTTTACTTGCAATAATATGACCCACTTTTTTATTCCTGTGCGCGCCTCTGCAACAAAATACTTCATTCCCTTTCCTGGCCTCATTTGCGCATATATCATTCTCAAATAACTGTCTATTGCGCCGTAATCGCATGCATATACCATGCTAGTCACCCCCCTTTGTCTGTGCATGGACACGCCTCTGTAACTCCATATGTAGTACATTATGCAAATAATACAAGAGAAAATCATGTTTAGCATTTTCATAGCTATGAATGCCCTTTACATAGCTTAATTGACTGTCAGCCAAGCGTTTCCTTTTTTTCTTGAAACCTCCCCCTTTGAAGTCCCTGAATCCGCCTCTGCCGTACAAAATATATTATATATCACCAACATCAACTAATTTTAACTTGTTGCAATCACCGTAAAGCTCTGTAACTCCTTCATACTTGACGCAGTTAGGAAGAAGCCTTGAAGATCGCATCTTCGTATCATCGCCAAATGTCGCCGAAAAATCATCTCAAAACTTTGCCCTAAAACCGCTTCTGTTCAGTTCAAGAAATCAAAATTTTGACTCCGGATGTGAAAATCAATTTTAGGAAAAGTCACCAAATTTCAGGAAGTTGCTCCCAGCCGTTCCGGATGTATCTGCGAAAAACATGGGGGATAAAAACAACCCCCTGCCACTAATAGGGATAAGATAGTGTCGGTGTTTATAAAAATAACACATATTTATTTATTTGTTATTATGCGTCAACTGTTAGCGGAACTCAGTGGCGGATCCAGAAGAGGGGGCCAGAGGGCCATGCCCCCCCCCCTTGTGCCTCAAACTTGAGGGGGCACTCTGACCGCCTAAGGGGGCCCTCTTGCCGCCTGAGGGGGCACTCCGGCCGTCGGAGGGGGCACTCTGGCCGCCGGAGGGGGCACTCTGGGAGCCTGATGGGGCACTCTGGCCGGCTGAAGGGGCACTGGCCGGCTGAGGGCCCCTCTGTTATCCTGAGGAGACCTATGGCCGTCTGAGGAGGCACTCTGGCCGTCTGAAGGGGCACTAAGGCCGCCTGAGAGGGCACTCTGGCCGTCTGAGAGGGCACTCTGGCCGTCTGAGGGGGCACTCTGTACGTCTGAGGGGGCACTCTGGACGTCTGAGGGGGCACCCTGGCCGCCTGAGGGGGCACTCTGGTCGGCTGAGGGGGGGGCTCTTTTGACCTGAGATGACCTCAACATTTTGCAAATTAAAAAATGATGAAATAGGGACACCCTCAAAATATAGTGGACCAAATCCGTCGTGTTTTCAGATTTGGGTATACGTAGGGGCACTACTGCAATTGATGGCCCCCTCCTGGAAGATTTTCTGGATCCACCACTGTCGGAATTTCAACTACAAATACGTCGAACACGTTATTATGTTTTGCAGTGCAAAGAAAATTAAGTGCCATATTATAGAGACGTAATTCATTAAAAAAATAATAGACGGCTTGGCTTCACTGCTTACCTCTGGCAAGACTCACCACGTACTAGGGGTATAATGAAACGGTAGTTTTATAGGTACGCATATGACACGATACAGTTAAAATAATATGTTGCCAAACAATAAAAAAAGTGTTACTATCTGTTGGGTCACGCTGTTGTGCCACATGCGTCTAGTTTAGCCGCATTACCTGTGATTACGCATTAATGCTCTCCAGTCTCCAATCTATCGTAATGCCAGAGGCAGCATATGTCATACATGTCATACTTGGCGACTATAATACTGTAACTGTATGTGACTGTGTGTGACTGTGTTTTTGACAGTGTGTGATTGTGACTCTGTGTGACTGTGACTGTGACTGTGTGTGACTGTTAACTGTGACTGTGTGTGACTGTTCACTGTGAATGTGTGTGACTGTGACTGTAACTGTGTGTGACTTTGTGTGACTGTGTTTGTGACTGTGTAACTAATTGTGACTGTGTGACTGATTGTGATTGTGTGACTGTGACTGGGTGTGACTATGTGACTGTGGTTGTGTGTGACTGTGACTGTGTGAGACTGTGACCGTCTGTGACTGTGACTGTGACTGTGACTGACTGTGTGGGCTGCTGCGTTTCAGCGCCACGGACGGCGACGCCGGCGAGAACGCCAAGATCCGGTACGCGCTGATCGGCGGCAACAACCAGGGCCACTTCACCATCGACACGGAGACGGGCCACGTGTCTGTGGTTGGCCAGCTCGACTACGAGGCCATCCGGAAGTACCGACTCGTCATCCGGGCACAAGGTAGGCGCGTCTCAATTGGACAGTGGCAGCTGGTCGTGAGAGGCAGTGATCATAACAGTGAGATGGGCCCTGTTCAGGATACTGCAGAGGACAGGTTAGACCCGTGACTAAGGGGGATAGGTTTCACATTTGCATTTTTGCATGGTCACTTGATCTTGCCTAACATTGTAGTCAACGAATGCTTTTTAGCATTGATCATTTAATTTCCGTAAGATGAAAGGAATATTTATCTTTATCTTTTTTCTCCTTATTCTCTTCTCTTTTTTCTGTTTTTTTTTTTCAATCTTTATTATTAGCGAAAAGCATGCATTCTCCAAAAATCCAAAAGATGACGTCAAACAACTTATTGTCTCATCACTACAATTAAAATTAAACCGACGCGATGGCGGTCGTTTGCTGATACTTCAAACAACTGGTAATAACAGGGATTTTTAGCATGTTATCTGTGGGATTCGTCCCCCGCAGTGAATTGAAATCCTCCTCCTCCCCCCGGTGAACGCAAAATTCCCCCGCAGTCGACGGTTAAAACGCGTTTTATCAACGGTTCTTTATGTTGACGACCCAACACCACTGGCGGATCCAGGGGGAGGCATTCAGGGTCATGCCCCCCATAAAGGCATAAAGTGGCCTGTCCCCCCCCCCCAAAAAAAAAATGGTCAAGCCTCACAAGAAATTGCGATCGGTAATGATGTATAATGACTGCCTCTGAGCCATAAATACAAGTTTCAATGAAAACGAATTGCAGGTTATTGCTCGTCTTTGAGACGAGCAATGACTTGTTCCCGAATGCCTCTCAATCGCTCACGAAGGGTGTTGCAATATACCCGAAAGCTCCGATTCTAATATTTGTCTTGTGGCGTAAGTACTCTTTGTATTTAATATATATATATATCACCCACTCCGTGTCATGTCTTTTCGCGGATCCCAGATGAGTCTCTGAACAGTGAACAGGTCGGAGGGGCGTTGAAAAGGTCGGAGGGGCCCCTAGACGATCGGAAGAAACCCTCTGGGCCTTTGAACAGAAAGTATGCAGAATTGTGCAGGGAATAAAGCTAAAAAAATATGCGTCGCTCCGTGGCGCAATTTAACTACAAATGATATGATATGCTGGTAAAAAATCGTGCCGTTTCTCAGCGCATTCATGTGCTACACGTGGTCGATTTAAAATATCTTACACGAGTCGACTACTAGGAAGGTAAATATGAACATTGATGCATCCGGTTTCCGGTCGGGTCTCCCCTACCTCTAATTAGCACATTCGCAGCGATTTGGCAAGGTGGGTCATTTCCTTTAAGATAGTGGCTGGCCCTTTGCTCTGAGGGGCTCCCGTTCTCGAGTGGGCTCCCTCCAGGATACACTCATCCGGACAAAGCAAAACTGTCTCTGCAGCGTTATCGTCGGCAGCCGGCAATAACCGGTGATGATCCGGCCTCAGGTATCATGTGAGAAGCCGCCGCCACCGGCACAGACGCCCCTGGCTTCGGCGCCAGTCCTGTCCGGGCGGGTGGCTCGTGAGGTTAGTATTGACCAGCTCCCGCCCCCGCCCTCACCCCCGCCCCCGCCCCCACTCCCGCCGCCGACCGGCTCCGAACCCGCTGCGATGACTCATTCAGCCCGCCTTGTGTTACTGCCACATTCACCAATTGATCCAGGCGGCCGCTAACCTCCCCCTCGTCCAGCCCGGCCCCGCGGGTGGCGGTCAGCGCCGGTGTTCAGACAGAGAGGGATGACTGAGGAGGGACACAAAATCGGTACTGATGACTGCTGGCTGAATAGGACGCTATCCCGCCTGTTATACCCACGCCACACCACACTGCGCGTGCAGGCCTGTCGGTCAAACGCAGCCGTGGTCCCGGCCGGGCCGGCGTAACTGATCAGAACTTTAGACTCCCGGGTCGGAAGGTTCGCACTTGTTAGCTCCTTCTCGGATTCATATAACTAAGCCTTGGGCTTGATGTGCTGAAAGTTAACTCTAAGTTGGCTAGTCACAAGTTTATGAATGAGTAAGCACGGCGGAATCTTGAACCTCTACTTCTACCTGTCCTTGAATTTGATCTCGACTTTTGGGAATGTCGGTCTCTCTATTGTTAAAGGCTCCCAACCCCATCCGTTCACGAGGTTTGGTGAGCTGTGAAGGAGTTCAGTGGAGAGCAGATCCGGGGAAGGTAGCTGGGTTGGGCGGTGGTTGTCGGCGCCCGCCTGGGGACGACGATTGTTTTGTTTGTGTGCGGGTGTTTGTTGGTGCCTGGGGTACTGGCTGATCTTGGGCGGGTCTGCACCTGGGTTAAGCTTGGGTGCTATTTGAGCGGTGGTCGGTGCACCTGGGGGAAGCTGGCTATTTTGTGGTGGTGGTCGGTGGCACCGTGGGAAGCTGGCTGATTTGGAGCGTGTCGGTGGCAACCTGGGGAATGCTGGTTCTGATTTTTGAGTCGGTGGTCGGTCGGCACCTTGGGGAACGCTTGATTTGAAGCGGTGGGTCGGTGGCACCTGGGGAAGCTGGCTGAATTTTGGGTGGTGGTCGGTGGCACTGGGGAAGCTGGCTGATTTTGGCGGTGGTTTCGGTGGCACCGTGGGTTAAGCTGGCTGATTTGAGCGGTGTGGGTGCGGTGGCACTGAATTGCTGGCTGTATATTGGAGCGGTTTGGATCGGTGGCCACCTGGGAATGTTGGCTGATTGGGTGTTTTTGGTCGGTGGCACCTGGGGAAGCTGGCTGATTTGAAGCGGTGGTCGTGTGGCACCTGGGGAAGCTGGCTGATTTGGGCGGTGGTTCGGTCACTCCTGGGGAATGCTGCTGATTTGAGCGTGGTCGGTGGCACCTGGGAAGCATGGCGTGATTGGCGGTTGGTGGTGGCACCTGGGGAAGCTGGCTGGATTTGGGCGGTTGTGGTCGGTTGGCTACTGGTTGGAAGTCTACTGAAGTTTGGTCTTGTGTGTCTGGTGGCACCTGGGGAAGCCGGGCTGATTTGAGCGTGGTCGGTGGCAACCTGGGGAAGCTGGCTGATTTGAGCGTGTGGTAGGTGGCACCTGGGGAGCTAGGCTGGATTTTGGGCGGTGATCGGTGGCACCTGAGCGGCCCTGATATTGGGGCGGTGGTCGTGGCACCTAGGGGAGCCTGGCTGATTTGAGCGGTGGTCGGTGGCACCTGGGGAAGCTGGCTGATTTGAGCGGTGGTCGGTGGCAACTGGGGAAGCTGGCTGATTTGAGCGGTGGTCGGTGGCACCTGGGGAAGCTGGCTGATTTAAGCGGTGGTCGGTGGCACCTGGGGAAGCTGGCTGATTTGAGCGGTGGTCGGTGGCACTTGGGGAAGCTGGCTGATTTGAGCGGTGGTCGGTGGCACCTGGGGAAGCTGGCTGATTTTGGTGGTGGTTGGCGGTGTCTTGGGTCGACGATGGCTTGGTTGGGCGGTGGTTGGCGGCGCCTACCGGCCAAGGCCGCTGGCCAGCACTCTTTGGACTCGGCGTTACAAGTCTCCTTGGTCTCCATCTCTACTCATACAAGGCCATTAACCATGGGCGTCGAAAGTGGGGGAGCGCGTCCCCACACGGAGCACACGTCCCCCCAAACATTTTCGGATTTTAACATTACGTCTATAGACGTTGCATGGAAAGAACCGACTTCGAAGTGCCTCCACCCTCCCTCAACTTTCGTAAGGTAACGCCACCCTTGGCCATAGTGTAGACATTCGCATATTTTCCATCGCGATATTACTCACGAGTCGCGACCCAGCGAACGAAGTTGTTTGTGTTGTTTACTTATTCTGATTAGAGGATAGACTTTTGCCGGTATGGCGTCACAGCTCGTTTTGGTGACAAGTTTCTTGTGACGTCACATGTAAAAGTTTGATTTTTTCAAATTGCAACAAATTGCTACTTTTCTTAAAAAAAAATAATCAGTGCACTCTTCTACATCATTCCACATATTTGCCTAAGGCGCTATGTTCCTTTTAAGTGACCTTTAATGAAAGGTGTCGTGGATCGAGGCTGGGGACTCCTGGTCACCTTTTAATGGGTGGCGGTGTATAAAAACGTCAGTATTGGCTAAAGTGATTGTTTATATTATATGCTTACTTCAAGTGAATTGGAAAGCTATCTCATTGACATTCAAATTTAATGACATAAAATGCCTCATGGATATTTCCCTTGGAAGTCAAAGAAAGGGGACAGTTCCATATCTATTTAACATCTAGTTGATGTCTGGACGAAGGTCATAAAAAGGCGATACCGTTCTTACCTCGGTTTTATCGTCAAGACGGTAGGTACTACCTCCTGAAAAGCAGCACTAGTCGTGGTGGTGCGCCTCGTTGGCTCGTTGGCGGCTCGTAGGCGGCTCGTTGGCTCGTTACCATCGATGTCATCTTTCCATCGTTGTATATTCAGTATTAAACGCTGCATAGTATTGCAGTCTTCACTAACCATGCTGGCTTAGGAATGGCCGCAGCCGCAAATACGGCCATTCCGTTGAATGGATTGTGCTGGAATACAGCGAATTCAATTATATTGGAAAGGCCCTTCATTTCACACTGCCGTAAATCCCATAAAAGCAAGGCAGTGAATGACACAGGCGGTGGTAGACAGAACGTGTCGCTGAATGGGTGCCGGTTTCCGCCGTGACAGAGATTGAGAGCTGCCGATACCACGGTACCGTGAACTACACAGATCAGATAGCCGGCCTCACTGCAGTCGGCCGGCTGGCCTGCCGCTGCTGCGGCCGCACCGCTACACTCCTATCTTCGTGTGACGTCGACGTGCGTTGTGATATTTCAGAACAATGCTCCCCGTCGTGGCAAATATGCTGCTTCTAACCATTCACACTAATTCTCACCCCAGCAGAATACTGAGCTGCAGTTAATATTTGTTGTTCCCAGCTATTTTGTATAATACATGTTTGTGTTATTTACCTTTTGTATGCAATATGCATATCGAAAGGAAACAACTTGAAAGAACGACTTCACTTGCGAAAATAAAATAGTAAAAAATACCAAATTAAATACCCGTTTTTACAAGTTCATTAATACCAATACCACTCTCCTATGTAAGAGGTATTTAAAAGACATTGAATGTTGAATACCATAGTTTTATGCATGAGTGGCATCAATGATTCAGTTTATGAACGAGCCGAAGGCGAGTTCATAAACTGAATCGTTAATTATTGCCCACGAGTGCTATAAGACGATTTGAGTGGATGGCCCTGAAGACTGTTTGTTCCCATTGGCCATCGCGTCTTACTGTTTTAGCGGGTGTATTACTTGGAGGTTAGGATAACCACATTCCAAAAGGTCGTTTAATACACTGCTAAGCCTTAGGTGATGTACCGTTTTGCATATGTAACTCTTGATATTTGTGCTTTGTGCTCTAACACCCAGTCGTTCGGACATTGCATCTAAATGTTTTAATGATCGTGGCATTATGATTAGTTTATGAACCTCGCCTTCGGCTTCGTTCATAAACGAATCTTTATGCCACGTTTAGGTGTCATTAAACGATTTTAGTGTTATGGCCCAGACTGACTGTTGTTGTGTAGCAAAGTACATATTTTCGAGAGTTCAATCAGGGTTTCATTTTCTGATCTTGCAGTGTTATATCAATTTTTGTGGAGTTGTACTAGAACAGTTAATTTCGACGCTGTACAGTTTAGCCATTCATGGTAATGGTAAAAACAGTCCCTTTCGGCCATGCATCTTTAACATAGCATTTATAATCAAAGTATGTATAGTTTTTGTAAGTTCCCTTTATAAGAAAATAGTTTACTTGTTTTTGTTTTTCGCCAAACCACGATTTGGAATTTTGTACCTATTTTTGAAAGAATAATTTATATTATGGTTGTAAAATTGTTACCATGTGTCGCGCTGATTTCAGACAAAAGGTCCGTAATATTAATACATTATCGGAATTTTAAAACATACTCTAATGAGTCAGTGTCCTGCAGTTTCACGCGAAATGAAAAAATGGTTCTCACCCCTTATTCATTTTAAAATAAGTCGCGTAACTGGATATGAACTCGCGACCCATATTGCTGATAGGTGCGCCAAAACTCCAGCTGCAAGGCTGAATTAGCTGGATGGGTAACATGTTCCTCTGCGAGCTCATCAATATATTGTCACCACATGTGTCGGGTAAACACCTAATTCCCTCGCTAATACCATAAAATTATTCGGCTGGAGTCTTTTCAGTCAAGTTATCTTACAGATAGGGGTTCCTTAGCTACGGCTACACAACGCTATCTCAGTTTGTTAAAAAGACAAAACCCCCTGTTTTGAAGAATGAACTAATTTCCTTTACTATACAATACATTTTTGCTTCTATACGTGTAATTGTGTTGTTATTTGGAATTCACAATTGACTCTTACGCCGCTTGTGATATGGTGTTCTGGTGTTCGGGTGGCTGTTGTGTGTTGGTCTTTAGACTCTGGTGGCTTTTGATCCAGCTTTGATGCTTGTGGTCCGTTTCAGACGGCGGGTCTCCGAGTCGCTCCAACACGACCAACCTGCTCGTCAAAGTCGATGACGTCAACGACAACAAGCCGCGCTTCTACTCGGAGACGTTCCACGAGACGGTGCAGGAGAACGTGCCGGAGGGCTTCACCATCGTGCGCGTGCAGGCGTTCGACGTAGACGACGGCGTCAACGCCAAGATCCGCTACTCGCTGACGGGAGCCGACGTGGAGGGGATGCCCATCGGCGTCGACGAAAGCACCGGCTGGCTGCGCACCACGCGTCCCATCGACAGAGAGGAGAAGCACCTGTACCAGTTCCAGGTGCTGGCGACGGACGGCGGCAGTCCGCCACTCTCCGCCTCGGCCGGGGTGGTGATCAACATCCAGGACCAGAACGACAACGACCCCGTGTTCGACCCCAAGGTGTACGAGACCTCGCTCTCGGAGACGGCGCCGCCCGGCACGCGGGTCATCGAGATCGAGGCGCGCGACCCGGACGAGGAGAGCCGGCTGCACTACGAGATCACGCAGGGTAACGAGCGCGGCCGCTTCAGCGTCGGCCTGCAGAGTGGCAAGGGACTGATCGCGCTCACACAGCCGCTCGACTTCAAACTGGAGCGGCGTTACGTGCTCAAGGTCTCGGCGACCGACTCGGGCGGCCGCTCCGACTCGGCCACCGTCTACATCAACATCACCGACGCCAACACGCACCCGCCCGTCTTCGAGGACACGCCGTACAGCGCCACCGTGCTGGAGGATGCCCCACGGGGCACCGTGGTGCTCACCGTCTCCGCCAGCGATATGGACTCGGGCGAGAACGCGCGCGTCACGTACGAGCTTAACGGGGAGCCGGTGGCCGAGTTCGCCGTCAACCCGACCACTGGCGAGATCACCACCACACAGGAGCTGGACCGCGAGCGCAAGAGCGGCTACCTGCTCACTGTGTCGGCGCGCGACAACGGCCAGCCGATGATGTCCGACACCACCGACGTGGAGGTGCTCGTCACTGACGTCAACGACAACGCGCCTCGGTTCGAGCAGGCCAGCTACCAGGCGTCTATCAGCGAAGCCGATGTCCGCGGCGCCAACGTGCTTACCATCCGCGCCATGGACGCCGACAGAGGACTCAACGGCCGTGTGCGATACAAGTTCGCCGAGGACGGCGACGGTGACGGCGCCTTCACCGTGGACCCCAGCTCGGGCGTCATCCGCACGAGTCGCCAGCTGGATCGCGAGACGGTGGAGCAGTACGAGCTGGTGGCGCTCGCCGTCGACCAGGGCGCACCCGCCATGTCCAGCTCGGTGAAGATCACAGTCGATGTCGAAGACGTCAACGACTCCCCACCCGTCTTCGACGAGAACCCGGTGCGCCTCTTCATCGCTGAGAACTCGCCGCTCGGCTCGTCAGTCGGCAAGATCCGCGCGCGCGACCCGGACGCTGGCGCCAACGCGCTGGTCGAGTACTCGATGGTGGAGACGGCTGACTCGGCGGCGTTTGAGCTGCGCACCAGTGGCCCGATGGCCCAGAACGCTGAGCTCTTCACCAGACAGGAGCTCGACTACGAGTCTGACAAGAAGGTGTTCTCGCTGGTGATCCTAGCGCAGTCGCCGCCGCTGCAGACGTACGTCAGCATCGAGATAAACGTGCAGGACATGAACGACAACGCCCCGACGCTCAGTAACTTCCAGATCATCTTCAACAACTACCTCAACTACTTCCCGGTGGACTAGGATCGTGTGTTCAGTCTGCCGTGTTCCGGTCCGACCTGGACGCCACATGATTCAGTTGTCCGGTTACACTTGGTCACGTTGATGGCAGCGGGTGATGGTGGAGATTCCCTGGGACCAATGGATGGTCATAAGACTTTGTTAGCCATTGTCTGTCTCGGCGATTTCTGTAAGTTTTGATTCAGTGTTAATTGTGCGTCCATTAGTACTGTCAGTAGCTGCGCAATTTAGTGAATTATTTTCGGTCTTCAGGGTATGGGAGACATTTATTTTGGTGACCTTGCGCTGTGGGGCTTTTTGTTCTTAACGAGATTGACACTGTCCACCTTTTCCTAAAGAGTGGGTTGTCCAATGTGATACGCCTCGCTTGTTGGTGCAAATATGGATTATAATGCTGCGAAAGACGCATTATGCCATAAATTTTGTAGGGTCTCGCCAAACATGTAGCGCGTTTTCTACGATGGTACTTATTTGGCGCGGAATGTGTTCTTAACATCTTTAAATGTTTTTTATAAAAATGTTTAGTGTTTGTAGCCCGTTTGGTCAACCGTTTGATTGGATCCAACTTGCTCGTATTGTAAATTGTTTATATCCCTCGCCCTAGCGGTCCCGTTAGGGCATGAGGGTTTGAATTAATTGTTTATTTCCGAAGGGTTAGTCCTTATTTTTGTTATATTATCGGCTTCTTTCTACTAATACATTTTTAATCATTTGTTTAAATGTTTTTAAAAACATTTTTCGCGCGGAATATTATGTCTCATTGCGCGGAAAACGGCTAGTGCTCAATTCACTTAAAATTTCTGCTAAGATTTAATTTTGTGGGTTTTTTGAAAGCTTTCTTCAATGAAAGACATACCCAAGAAGTGTCAGGGATTGGTTTGGGTAATTAGAGAATACCTTTTCCGTTTTCGCTATATATCGGATATGGCTTCACACGGGCTCATGCATGTTCACATAACTTGTGTTCCGCCTACTGCTTTGTTTACACCTGAAGTTCCTTTCACTGGAAGCAGATCCACATTTGCCTTTCGTCTATCGAACGCTTGCATCGTTTGCAAGATTTTGTGTGTAGACTTTGTTTTAACCATGCTTAGGGCTTTATCACCAACCATTTCACTGATTAACCACCCGATCGAACCCACCAAACACGTTGTCGATCCAAGCGGGCGAACGCTATCTAACATAGATATTTCCGGCAGTCAAGTTGGGCCGCCAGGTTTGATCCCCGATGTGTGAGCCCATGTGTTCATTTAACGTCAGTTAGAAAATTTTCGAGATTTAATTGTATGGGTATTTGATCCGCTTATTAACGCTGATTAAATCGTTGTATGGTTACATTCATGAATGAATTAAACTAATACTATTGGACATTGGCTTGCCGCCGCCTCATACTTACACCTTGTACTGACTTATTGCCGATTCCCTTGGCGGGCCCAATCTGCTGCGCAAAACTCACAGCTTATTTTAGGTGCGGATTGCCGGAAGCGTGAGGTCAATCACATGCGTAAATATCTCGCATAATGGCTCACCTTTAATAACATATTTCTGTATCTTCACCACTATTATAGTTATTTGGCTAAGATGCTTACCTGAGTGGTTGTGCATCTCGGAACTAAGGGTCCCATTTTCAAATCACACTGGACATTTCGTTGCCGAGGTTTGTTCCGAGACCCAAGCTCAAAATTTATTTTTTCCGTTTAGACCTCTCTGCGTTTTGGCGTGTTTTGTGTTGTACTTCACTCATTTACTTACATTTTCAAAAGTGCATATATTCCAGACATTACTCATGGCTTATTCATTTTTTTGGTTCGTGATGGTGGCTTTCAGACTCATATATGGAGTTAATGGGTTCATAGTGGTGGTACATGGCCGGCCTTTTCACGGAGACATCGTTAACCTCTGTCCAGTTTTGTGCGGTTGGTATTTGCCACCCGGTCATCTGGTTTTTAGGAATAACTCGCGTAGTTGTCAACTGATTGGAATAAAACGTACTGTATCGTACTTTTTGACAATTTGACACATACTCTGAAAATTTTGTATTACTACCCCTCATGACCCGCGACCTTTGACCTGTTTTTGGTGGTCATGTTAGACGCAACTGGCGTCCCGTAGTATCGATGCTTGTAACTTGTGCAGTTTCCGAGTGTTTCCTGTTCAGGAGCATCTGCACAGGTGTTATCAGGCGGCATTTATGGTTTCCAACGAGATCGTGACGTCGAGGTCAGTGACCTCTGATGACCTGAGATGACTTCTTAGCTTCTGGCAGTTGCTAGGACATTTGTGACGCTGATTTCAAATTTGATAGCCATTTTACGCTATTATATGTTCCACTGGAGTCATGCATTATCACAGGTCAATCGAGGTCACTGACCTAAGATGACCTTGTTGGATTTGGGTAGTTGTCAGGAGATTGTATGACGCCGATTTCATATTTGTATTCATTTTGCATAGAAATATGCTCATTCACGATTCCAGCTAGATTATATTCAGTTTCCACGCATTTACGATTCGGATGGCATCCGGGTCATAGCCATTACCTCAGTGGTTCCCTAACGATCCAGGACCTTGAAATCGGGTATCAGCGGCTTCCTCTCATAAAAAACACGTTCGTTGTTTAATCGAAGCGAAATTAGGGGCGAAACACCAGGGGGTCGTTCCAACCCCTGCTTCACGTAGGTATTATGGCGCCCTACCCGGGGAAGGGTTAAGACTGCATCTCATTGAAGATAACAATAAGATAGTGTGTGTGTGTTGTTCCGTTCATGACTGAGCTTTTCTGCGATGTGGCTGGTGTTCCCTGGGATAGCCGTATTCTGACGGCCTTGTGGTGGCTAGGCATTATTTCGAAGCCGCTCAGGCCTCAGCCTTTGTCAAGCCCCGTGAGTCTTCATCTTCATGTCGTGGCCAAGCCAGGTAACTCTCACTCACGTACGGACATTCCTTCAGTCTGCAGCTGGACGGACTGTGATGTCAAATATGCAATTGCGCCAGTTAATCTTATTTCAGGTTTGCAACGTGTATAAATGGCTGCATTTCGGTTGCAAGCTGCAACAACGTCACATTTGCTGAGACCGATCCGATAAGTCTCCCTTCGCATCCTTTGGTCACCACTGGGAGGGAGGTTGCGTGTAGGCATCCGAAGCGTTTGTTATTGCTTGAGCGGCCAATAATTGCAGTTACTGTCGGTCTGCGAGTCTGTCTCGGCGGTGCGCCGCCCGCCATTGGGTGTGGGTCCTATGGAGGTGTGTGTGTGTGACGGCTTCTGACAGCTCGACCAGCGCCGCCGTGTCCGGACGTATTAAGGCGGCAGAAAATGTCGGCTACTCACAAGCGATGTTTTTACGACACCTTTATGTGATTTATTCATGAGTTGGAATGCAGAATACAGCTGAAGTGGTGCGAGTTTAAGCCTCCTCGGCGGCGGCGGGCGTGGAAAAGAGCCGAGCAGTGTGGCAATGTCACAGCTGCTGTCGCCGTCAGGTGGGAGCCCGACATGGCCAGTGAGACAAATATCCGCCCGAGTCACCACTGACCACACCGAGACGGATTTACAGGTGACAGGTGGCAGACAGGTGGATGTTGTTTCACAAAGAGGGGTGATGATTTTGAGACATTCATGATGGATTAGTAGCTTAATCGCATTGCTGGTGCTGTTGACTGCCTGATATCAAACATGGTATACATATATGCCGGAGATATGATCAGCCGCGCTGCCGCCCGATTGGAGCCCCGGTAGAAGCGATCTGTGGTGGCCTGACTGACATGTTCTGATGAGCTCAAGTAGCACTTTACCGGAAAAAGGCAACACTGACACGGGGCTGAGGTATTAGGGCGGCCGTGTCGCGCAGTACCTTATATGGTGCCGCGCGTAAACACTCCCTCCGTGATCCTTCCTGGCTAAAAGCTGGAGGCAAGATCATCCGCTGAACTAGTATTACATTATTGGGTCAGCGGTGGGTTCAGCAAACACGCAACAAGCTTAGCTTAGCATTTTTATCTGAACCCAAAGTCTGACCTGCGAACCATTCTGCTAAAATCCATATATTTCATATTGGTTCCTGTGTAGGGGAGACCGGAACTGGATGCATCACTTTTCACATTTACCTTCATAGTCGCCGACTCGTTGAAGATCAAATCCGACACTTCTGCAGGAAACGTGTTCATTTTCTCCATCAAAATACTTATTTGCTTTATTATAAAGATGTTTAAATGGGTACAGCGACAATATGAAGAAAGCTCTGCAAATTATCCATTTAAAACCCCGCTGGGCCGGGCAGGTTGCATCTACCCATTGTATTATATGTATAAGTGTAGTTTGATCCATTCCGCATTGGTCACGTGACCGTCGTCCCACACCTTAACAGTTATCGCTCGGAGCCGGTCTCCTGTATGTCGTTTGGTCGGTCACATTTGTCGCTGATGGCCAATCCAGGTATTTCTCATCCTATAGTAGGTATTAACGCTTTAAGTATATGCTACGTCTACGATACGATAATATGAAATCCGTTTCACCATACTTGAAATTGCCAAGAACCCACAAGACGCATCAGTATTTTTATCGTCAAATTTTAACTTTTCCCCTAAAAAACACTCTTTCAGCGTCCTCCAGATCAGCCAACCTCTAACTGAGCTCGCTTTACCGCTGCAAAGGGTTCGCGTATGCGCGTTTCTTGTAGACCCACTGGCATTTTCATTGCATGGGTATTTTTTTTTAGTTTAAGCTCTGATGCACTCAACCCGTGATGCATTTAGCCCAGGTCCCTCCCCCTATCCTAAGCATGTTTCCTTGGTGATGCCCAGAATATTTTCGGATGTTTCTCAAAGTTGTCGTACATACGATTAAGGCCAAAAATGTCTGCTTTTAATATAATAAATTATGTCTGACGCTAGGTACCAATCGAACAAGTAATTCCCTTGCTAATAAAAACTATGATTTTCAATGAAAATTCACATAAAATGACAATATTTTTTTCCCAAGGCCGGGCTCTTATTATGAACAGCTCGTGCACTGGCGGATCCAGAACGTGGGTAGGGAGGCTAAATAAAAAAAAATCATCGGATTTGGCTTACTTGTACCTTACTGAATGATGTAATACAAACATGCCTTAATAAAAAAAAAAAAAAAAAAAATCAATAGATTTCCCTCTACAGTGGAAAATATGTCAAATTTCGCCGTTTTCAGGCCATATGGGGGAGGCCAAGCCCCTGCTGCTCCCCCTCTGGATCCGCTAGTATGAAAAGTACAAAATTTCCGCTAGTACAAAATATCACAGATGCACCTATATTCAAGTTGCCTATTGACGTGGAAATGTGATCCCTCGCGGCAGGATACGTTTTCGTCGGCCGATTTGCGTTGTTTGTCTTGAGAGCAGTGAACTCAACTGACCGCGTCCGTTGGCCTGTCTGTGTGGCGCTGTGTCTGTGTCTGTGTCTGTGTCTGTGTCTGTGTCTGTGTCTGTGTCTGTGTCTGTGTCTGTGTCTGTGGTATGTGTCTGTGTCTGTGTCCTGTGTCTTGTGTCTTGTGGTCTGTAATCTGTATCTGTAGTTTGTGTCTGTATCTGTGTCTGTGTCTGTGTCTGTGTCTGTGTCTGTGTCTGTGTCTGTGTCTGTGTCTGTGTCTGACGGCCGCCGCCGCGTTTCCAGCTGACGTACACGGTGCTGTCGGGAAACAACGCCAACCTGCTGCTGATCAACAGCACCACTGGCGACATCACTCTCTCACCGAGCCTCAACACCAACGTCCGCACCACCGCCAGCATGGAGATATCCGTCTCAGGTCAGTCAGTCAGGCAGTCAGGAAGTCAGTCAGGAAGTCAGTCAGCCAGTCAGTCAGTCAGTCAGTTAGGAAGTCAGTCAGGAAGTCAGCCAGGAAGTCAGTCAGGAAGTCAGTCAGGAAGTCAGTCAGTCAGCCAGTCAGTGACACGCCTCAGCACATTCTGCCGGAACGTCCCTGCCTGTGCGGGGCTCACCTCCTCCCGCTGAGGAACATATATGGACGACCTGAACACCTACAACGGGACGACGTGGTGGTGACCTTGGCCGCCGGCTACCGGTCCTACCAGAGCCGTGTGGCTACAGACGGCTACCGGAGGGACCAACCAACAGACAAACCAAGCTCTGTCCTGTTATGGCCTTCCTCGTGGACCACTGAGCTGTCCCAGGTGCCGTCCTGCTCAGTACCCCTGCGCGCCTGCCTCTCGCTCGCTGGATATGGGAGGGGAGGGGCACGTCCGACTGCCGGTGGCATCTGAGGCGGCCTCTGAGCCAGTGACGTCACACCTGCAGCGTCCTCCAAGCCAGTGACATCACGTGTCTGAAGGTGACGACCCTAGAGCGGTTCGGCTCGGGATTGTCATGGAGCCTGCACCAGTACGAGCACGATGTTTATCGGCGTTCTCGGGCAGCCATTGCCGCATGTAATGGGCATACCACGGTGTCGTGATCCGTCTGTGGATAGCGGCTGTCCCTGAACGTGCCTACGGGCTGTGCTTCATGGCGAACCACACTTCAACCACTCACCGTGTCACCGAATATGATCAATGTTTGCAAATTTTGCCTTCGGTTACAGCATTTTTCCCGCATAGGTTGATAATGATTGTATGTTAATGTTTGTGCTTTATTTATGTTTGAAGCCAAGAAAGCTGATATAATCTCACATGTAACAAATAATGTCT
This sequence comes from Semibalanus balanoides, assembly GCA_014673585.1. Taxonomy (NCBI): domain Eukaryota; kingdom Metazoa; phylum Arthropoda; class Thecostraca; order Balanomorpha; family Balanidae; genus Semibalanus; species Semibalanus balanoides. The sequence goes on from VOPJ01007355.1 coordinate 128,247, forward strand.
GCGAAGAAATGTGTTTTTTAGCTTCCCGTCCCGTTTAATTGACATTCATATATAAAATTGAAATTGTATATACCTAGCAAGGATTTTCCTAGGAACGTTTAGCCGCCTACAAATCTGCAAAGGGTACATACTTCTGTTCAAATAGCCTTCAAACTCTTCAAAGCTCCGACACGCCATATGGCTTTACTGCCTCCTTAGAATGAATGTCGTGTCACGTGACATTACGGACTGGTGAGCTCCCTCTCGAGGAGAATGTGATGGCTTTATGACTGACAGCTCCTTAAACCCGTCACTGGCTGTCAGAGGTTTGTCGTGGCCAGTCGGGCCCTCTCCATCCCTAGCTAGGCCATCAGCAAGCCAGCTCAGCCAGGCCAGCAGCGGACCAGCTCAGGGACCGTGCTGGGTACCAGCCGGGTTGACCGCTGCCAGTCTGCCGGTCGGCTCTGTTCGGCCGCTCCGGATAGGCTTGACAGACGGCCTGTCACCTCGTGATGACAGAGATGACAGATGACACGTCACCCGTGTCCAGGAGCGATGGCTGACTGCAGCCTCCTCCTCTGTCGCCAGCGTGGCGGCTAGCTGCCCCCGCCCCCGCCCCCGCCGCCCCGTCTCGCCCTGCGCCCATAGATAATCGTCCAGGCGGAACTGAGCCGTGGCCGGCAGCGGCTCGGCTTCGCTGATACTGCCTCTGCAGCAGCGGGAGGAGCCGCAGCCGCCACCACCCGGTCGGCGGTGGCGGCCGCTCGGCTGCAGCTGGGGTCACTGCAGACTCAGAGCCCTCAGGTCTCCAGTGGGACCAGTGAAGGATGGCTGGTCACCGGTGGACGGGTGAGCTGCTAACCTGCTCTGCACCGCCACCCTGCTGAGATTCCCCCTCTGTCTGCAGGCCGGGCCTGTCTCGAGTCTTCAGGTCTTCGGGCCTGTGGCCCTGTGGGAGACATGTCTGCCTCAAATTCGGTCATGATGCTGAGCTGGGGCGGAGAAGTGACGTGATTCTGGTGTTACCAGCCCGGCTGGTGCAGACCAGCAACACACACAGGAGCTGAAAACACACACACACACACACACACACAGAGACCTGTCTGTGCCTGGGGCGGCGGCGTCGGGGAGGGATGCTGGTGATAGCAGTGGCGGCCCCGCCTCTGGCGGCAGCAGTAGATCCACCGGTCCCGGTCACACCGCCGGCCAGCCGCAGACAACAGACAACAGGCAGACAACAGACAACAGACAGACAGACAGACAACAGACAGACAAATGACAACAGGCCAGCCGCAGACAACATGATTTATCTGCGGCACGCACACCACACGCCTTTTCCCATATGTCCGTGCGTGCGTGCGTGCGTGCGTGCGTGCGTGCGTGCGTGACTGCCTCGTTTAACTGGCGAGCATCACTCCTGTGCGGCGGCTGGCCGGTCTGGAGCGGCGGAGCGGCGGGGCCGGCTGGCTGGTGGAGCGAGCCGCTGGCTGTCCGGCAGCCCAGCATGGTCTGCCCGCTGGATCGTGCCGATACCACGCTCCAACGGCCCGGTGGCGGCGGCGGCGGCGGCGGCGGCGGCCGTCAAGGTACGCGGGTTCAACCGCCCTGACTCCGGCAGGGGCCTGCACAAGAGCGTATTTGGTGGTCAGCGACCGGCAGCGGCCCGCGGGCGTGCAGAGGCCCAGGCCTCCCGATCATGGCCAATTGTCGGTCGTTGGCGAGATGGGGTCTGGCGGTGTGAGGCTCTCTGCCGGCCGGCGCGGAAATCGGCGCTGATTCGGCTGCTGTCCGGACAGGTATGAAGGCCGTATCGCGCGCAGTGGCCATCTTGTGGACGGCTCAGCGCTGGCCGGCGGCCGGGGAAGAGACAAAGAACGTCCGGTCGGCGTGCCGGCAGCGGGCCGCACTTGAACCCCTGTCATTAAGCAGAGTAGTGGCAGTGTGCCGGGCCGCAGCGCGTCCACTACTCATCTGGCCCGTCTGGCCCTGTTTGAGATAACATCCGTGGCCTGGCTTCCAGTAAATTGTATTACGGTGTGAGCAGAGCAGAGTCCCGGGAGCCCGGCCGTTGCCCGGAATTGCCTGCCGGCCGGGTCCTGTTTGATGGGATTAGAAAGGGTCGAGGGCACGCCACGGCTCCTGCTCAGCCGCCCTGTGGGGTACCCAGCTGCCCAGCCACTTTTGTTTTCATTCGTCATCGAGCGAGTTTGTCATGGTAGGGAACTTGGTCAACGGCTAAAATGTAAATCGCGTTTCAAAAACCGGCGGACGGAATGCTCGCAGGGCAACAGTGTCTGGGGAAGCTAGGGTTCGGGCTGGAGAAGTGACTGGCACACCGCCCCGGCGAAAAGCCGCTCCATGTCTGTCTGCCTATGACACGTACCCGTCGCTGATGGTTATGTAGCTTTGATGAAACCGTCTTGCATCACCACATAGATAAGAATGGCAAAAATGGGACAAAATAGATGAGAAAAACTGAAAACCCATTTGATGGATGCATTACAAAATATTTGATGATGAATCACCTACTTGTATAATGTCTCTTTACCGTCTTGGCAGCCATCACATCAGTTTCTACCGCGATCACATCAGTCTCTACCGACGCCCGGGGTTGGCTGACAAGTCAGTCGTCCCACTCTGCCGTCTCCCCCGAGTCAGTCGTCCCACTCTGTCGCCTCCCCCGAGTCAGTCGTCCCACTCTGTCTGCCTCCCCCGAGTCAGTCGTCCCACTCTGCTGCCTCCCCCGAGTCCTCCCCCGAGTCAGTCGTCCCACGCTGTCGCCTCCCCCGAGTCAGTCGTCCCACTCTGCTGCCTCCCCCAAGTCCAGTACCGTCCCACTCTGCTGGCCATCCCCCGACAGTAGTCCACTCTGATCGCCTCGCCCGATGTCATGTCGTCCCACGGCGTGCTGGCCCTCCCCGATCAGTCTCCCACTCTGTCGACCTCCCCGAGTCAGTCGTCCCACGTGCTGCCCTCCCCCGTAGTCAGTCTTCCCACTCTGCGACCTCCCGAGTCAGTCCTCCCACAGCTGCTGCACTCCCCCGAGTCAGTCGCCACACTCTGCGCCACCCCCGAGTCAGCGTCCCAACTCTGCCGCCCTCCCCGAGTCAGTCTCCCAGCTGTGCTGCCTCCCCGTCAGTTCTCCCACTCTCCGCCTCCCCCCGAGTCAGATGTCCCCGTGCTGCCTGTCCCCGATCAGTCGTCCCACGCTGCTGCCTCCCCCGAGTCAGTCGTCCCACTCTGCTGCCTCCCCCGAGTCAGTCGTCCCACTCTGCCGCCTCCCCCCGAGTCAGTCGTCCCACTGTGCTGCCTCCCCGAGTCAGCGGCCGTCGGGCCGGCGGCAGCGGCTCTGTGACCCGGCGCCGCGCCGGCACGCCCGGCACTGCGCGCCTGATTCACACGACACATGTGACTCACGTCGTCAGTCTACCCGCACTCCACAGTGCCGGACACGGGGCTGGCCGGGAACAGGAGGCGCGCTGAACGGACCAGCGCACAGGCGCATGTACAGCGATGGACATGGTGATAATATGCTAATATGCTGGCGAGAGATTGTCATCTGAGTGACGGATAGCGGGCTGGAGGGGTGTGGGACTGTCGACCACCGCCTTCTCTCTATCTTTCCTTCTCCCCGGCCGCAGCTGGACGGGACAACGCCCTGATGAGAGAGAGAGAGAGAGAGAGAGAGAGAGAGAGAGAGAGAGAGAGAGAGAGAGAGAGAGAGAGAAAGATGAGAGAGAAGAGAAGTAGCATAGGCATAGATAGCATAGGCGAGGCATAGCATAGGCATAGGCATGGCTATAGGGCATAGGCCATAGCATAGGCATTAGGCATGGCATAGCATAGGCATAGGCCTAGCATAGGCTGGCTAGGCAGTTAGGCATTCTCATCCTCGAATACCATTCCTTGGCTAATCATCCAATATCTGGCCTGGTTTGTTCCGAAACCACACCCACACATGTCGTCCAATCACGATTCCGTGTGTTTTCCTCGCACTTTCTCTGGAAGACTCTCATCTCACTGACAGTGGTGGTACTCACTGATGGTGATGACAGTGGTGGTATCGAGTACTGCTGACTACTGCATTGCTGCTGGAGCGTGGTACCATTTCGGTCCTGCGGCCCTCAGTCCTGTCCTCCGGCCGCCGAGATACGCTGCTGTGTTCTGTTCAAGTCTCCAGACTGGGCGGAACAGCCTACCATTGCAGTGTTGGGTTATATTTCTATCTGAACTTGTACTGCACATTGGTTTGGTGGAGGGATAATTTTGAGACATTGTTACCGAGCAGACGCACGGTCTTCCGTCTTCTACGGTCGCACTACCTAGGACAAATCTACGTATGAGCAGGTACCCGACCATAGCCATGATCTTCAGAGGCTTATTGTCGCAATTACTCGGTAGATGTGGCTGAAATTTTGCACACAAAACCTGAAAATGTCATAATCAATTTATGAAATCATGTGTTGTCAGATTTCAAATCAGTGCGGCGCCGTCTCACAACACTGTTCATATTATGATGGGTGCGGCCACGACCCAGCAGCGCGGCGGCCTCACACACGGCCGGCAGCTCGGCTGACCGGCCGGTCACGTGACCGCCGGCCAAGGTAGGCTGACCGGCCGGTCACGTGACCGCCGGCCAAGGTTGACTGACCGGTCACGGTCATCGTCCCAAGGATGTCCTGTTTAACCCAAAGGAAAGCTTCAAGTGCTCTTTTAAATTAGGAAATAACGCCTAAAAAATTTATGCTCTCTTCTCGACCCCATAACAGTGTTGCACTGGTTATAATGCGTTACTGTCTGTAATGATCTCCCTCTACATCCTCTTGTCCAAACCTTACAACATAGCCGTCCATTCAGCAAACCTGTGACGTCACCATACGTGTGACGTCACCAGACGTGTGACGCCTGGCTAAAGGAAAGTCAGCTGACACTTCCTGAACCAGAGCAGCGTGCCGGTAACGTGGGCCGCTGGAGCTGAATCGCTTCGATCGTGTGCAATAGCGGTACCTACTGTGCAGCCTGGGAATGACGCAACAAGCCTGTGTTGAATAGTATGGAGATTACTTGAACCATTGCTTGCAGTGACCTGCGATATACTGAGGAGAAAAAACGTTTGACTCAAGATATATTTGCTGGGCTATATATAGGCAAATTGCAAGAGTTTGTGCTATGAATTGGCACAGACAATTCGGCAGTCTTAATGTGCGCCGACGCAGAAATAGGATCGTATCATGTTTGTACGTTCAGCTCCGTTCAGCCTCACTAACCGAGGGTCACGTGACTAACCGGCGGCGTTCTATACTTCACTCCGGCGGCGGGACGAAACAATGGCTGCAGCGCCGATACTCCGCCGGAGGAGGAGGAGGAGGAGGAGGAGAGGCTGGAGAGGAGGAGGAGGAGGAGGAGGAGGAGGAGGAGGAGAGGAGGAGGAGAGGAGGAGGAGGAGGAGGAGGAGAGAGGGAGGAGGAGAGGCTGGCGGAGGAGAGGCTAGAGGAGGAGGAGGAAGGAGGAGAGAGGAGGAGGCAGGAGGAGGAGGAGGAGGGGGGAGGAGAGGGCTGAGGGGAGGAGGGAGGAGAGGACGGGGGAGGCGAGGAGGCGAGGAGGGAGCGGAAGAGAGGAGGAGGAAGGAGAGAAGGAAGAGAGGGTCTCGGAGGAGGAGGGGAGGCAGGGGGGAGGTGAGAGGGAGCGCGGAGGGAGGTTTTGGACAGGAAGAGGAGGAAGAAGGGGCTGGAGAAGGAGGAGAGGCTGGAGGGGAGGGAGGGAGGAGGAAGGCTAGAGCGGGGGGGTTTGGCAGACGGAGGAGAGAGGGCTGGAGGAGGGGAGGAGGGGAGAGGTAACTCGGAATTGCACCGGAGAAGGAGGAGAGGGCTCCGGGGAGGTAGGGGGACAGGGGCGGGGGCGATGGCGTGGCGGATGAGACGAAGGGATGAAAGGTCTTTCCAGCAGGAGGAGTGGGAGGGAGGAGAGGGAGGCTAGAGGATTGTCGAGAATGAGGAGGAGAGGCTGGAGAGGCTGTTTTTGCTCTCTGTTGCAGGTGACCGGTCGTCTCGGGTGACAAAAACACGCCGTGACCGACCAATTGTGTCCACCACATTCAGGAACGAAAATCCGACTGTTTGTCGCTTGGTTTTTGTGCGGTGTCGCAGTGGTTCTTCCGACATTCTCCGTTAATTTATAGGGACGTTCGTGAGCACCCCGCTGTTAATTCATGTACTGGCTGTGTTGAATTGCCACGATTTTGTACAGTCCAACACATAAATTTGTGTGTAAAACATATCCCGAAATAAATCAGTTTGTCGTCACCACTCCATTTCTTCTGACGGTGAATATAGTATGCATGCGACTTATTTTATATTCATCTGGTCTTTTCCAAAGTTATGCATGGACAATGACAGAAAAAGCAATGGAAAATTAATAACGCTAAACAAATCGGTGCATAGACGTAGGAACAGGATGCCGGTTGGGGGGCATGGCTTACTCACTTTCGGCCAACTGTTTGCCAAAATATGTTATATTACTTGGTGAGAATAATTGTGAGGTCAAAAGTTGGCCAAAACGAGAAAAGAAAAATCTGCAAAAATATCCATAGGGGATTGGGTTCTTCTAAAGACGAGAACAAAGTTGCACTGCCCCCCCCCCCCGCATTTCGTGACGTTCCTACATTCCTGATTACCTGATTCAGTGTCCTTTTTTATTATTTATTGCTATGTAATTTTGTGTACAAAATATATATCTTTACCTAAATTTAAGCACACAGTCACACTTTTGTTAAACTGCAGCAAATTATAGCGCACTGATAAATATTTACTTGTACAATTACATAGGTGGGTGGACTGATATAGACCTATCAAATTGAACATGTGTGAAAACAGTAACCTAACTTTGTTTCTCTTTTTGCATACACTTGTGCCGCCTCCCGACTCTGTATCCGGTAATCTGACCTCATATAGCATAAAGGTGGTATTCCACGGATTTTGAACCTGACATGTAACGTATGTGCTCCCTGAACCTGACACGTAGCGTCTGGGCTCCCTGAAATATACTGTGATCGTGCGATGTTAGCTAGTTCCAGCAACTAACTATGCAGCACAGTGCCATCTTGTTCTGCACTGGCGAGATATGCCTGCATTTGACGGGCGCTCAATAGCGAAGCTGTAACTCTCCTCAAAGTCATGAAACTCGCTCGAAAGTCATCAGCTGCGACGGTCATAGTTTGTCCAAGTGGTGTCCTGCGGGCATAGTTTGTCTTGTTGTTGCTTTTGATCGTGCCTACGCATCTTGCGATGAACTACAGACTCTGTCTTTCCGTAATGCATCAAGACATTAAATATATTTGAATCAGGATTTTATTTTTATTATCATAACATAGCCCACATTAGCCCACCCGTTTGGCAGTTTCAGCCCACTCCCCGATACAAATTGACGTTCTTGGATTTGCCTGTTTTTGAAAGTTAAATGAAATTCAATATTAACCATTATCCGTTCACTACCTGTTAAGGAAACCTCTTGTCTAACAAGACGTACGAACCCGCTCTGTGCTATTACTCACAGTACCATTTCTTCCACAGTGTCTGCACTGTCCAATTCCATTGATTAAGCCTGGGCGTGGCGTTGTGAGGGGCGCCGACTGCGGATCAGTCTGGCATCTCTGTGGCTCTCTGATGCGGGCAGTGTACGGCGGCTCCCCTCAGATGCCAGTCGTACCTGTCGCTCGGTCGATAGGGGCTGCTCCGCCAGCAAACGGGCGGCGCCGCTACCTCGCCCGCCCTATCGATTTTAAATAGGCGGAACTGTTGGGCGGCTTCGTCGGCTTAGGGGGCGCCGCGACCGCCACTGCTGTCCTCACTGGTCACGAGTCGCTGGGCTTGGCGTCCAGAGTAGTTGGCTGAACCAGAGAGAGGTTTGGCGTCCAGAGTAGTCGGCTGAACCAGAAAGAGGATTGACGCCCAGAGAAGTCAGCTGAACCTTTTTTAAGCAAACATGCGCAAAATTTAACGGTAGGATATATATATATATATATATATATATATATATATGTGTGTGTGATATACGTGGGGGAAACAGGTGGGATACTTTATCTGAGAGTCCAGAACCATCTATCCACCATTAGGTGCAGGGAGAACCGAAATGAAGTAGCTGCCCATTTCAATGGAGAGGGACATCACATTACTTTGTGATGCCAATTTATTAGGTCTAGAAAAGGTGTGGAGAGCTGGACAACGGTGTAGGAGGGTAAGGAGCAGAGATGGGTGGGTTGTTTGGTAACACATCATGGGCACAGGGGGGCTAAACAAGAAAACTGCCGTAGTAAGTATCAGATGTTGGGTACACTGGTGGTTTAGTATCGAGCAGCATAATATAGTTGAATATTATAGTAACACACACCCTACACAAACACACACACACACACACACACACAAACACACACACAAAGTGCGTCCACACATTGTTTTTTTCGGTGTTTGTATCTTAGTATTCTATCGTTATTTAATAATATTTATCTTGCATTGGCTGATCGGAAGATGTATGCAAAAAGTGTGATAATACTGTGTGTTAAAAATATGGTCTTGATTTGTGAAACCTGTGCAGTTATCGCTGATGAAGTGACAAATATAGTCACGAAACCGTCCGAATATGCTGAGTTCATATATATATATATATATTAAATAATATATATATATATATAACTATATATACTATAGATATAAGGAGCCCTTATTAATATCACCAAAACTGAAAAGGTCCGGACATTCTGTAACTTTCTTTAAATTGCTTTCACAAAGTGAGCTTTCCTCCGCAACATTGATGTACAGAAGATGTCTCGATTTGATTGATCATAACATTTCACCAGGCTTATATATTTATCTTTGGAGATGTTTAACCAGGCTGCATTGCTACCTTTACTAAACATGTCCTCATTTGAGTAATTGTTGAAATTCGAATGCGTAAGGGGCATTCAAAGAGACCGAATGGGTACAATCGCGGTTTGTGCGTGCGATTTGCCAGATTACACGAAGCTTAAGTTTTCGCCCTTGTAGAGCCGATATACCTTGTGGCACGTACATTTACATTTGATGTTTGAATTATGCGGACAATTAATTAAGCTTCGAACACCAACCGAACCGACTCGACCAAACAGTTTTGTATTATTAAAGTCCGCTTTTCCGTGATCTGGCTGATAGTGCGGCTGTTCGATCTGCATTCCATTGGCTCTGCTCCCGGACCGTCCATATCGACCGCGCCTTTCAGAACACAGCCGGAACGGAACGGCTCGGGACAGCGCCACCATTTTGGCCCCATTGACCGCTCTCGCTGTCTGGCCGCTTTGTCTCGCTGTCTGGCCGCTTTGTCCCTCTGTCTGGCCGCTTTGTCCCGCTGTCTGGCCACTTTGTCCCTCTGTCTGGCCGCTTTGTCCCGCTGTCTGGCCACTTTGTTCCTCTGTCTGGCCGCTTTGTCCTGGTGTCTGGCCGCTTTGTCCCGCTGTCTGGCCGCTTTGTCCCTCTGTCTGGCCGCTTTGATCCACTGTCTGACCGCTTTGCCGGTCTCTGTCTGGCCGCTTTGTCCCCCTGTCTGGCCGCTTTGTCCCGCTGTCTGGCCGCTTCTGGCCGCTTTGTCCCTCTGTCTGGCCGCTTTGTCCCGCTGTCTGGCCGCTTTGTCCCGCTGTCTGGCCGCTTTGTTCCTCTGTTTGGCCGCTTTGTCCCTCTGTCTGGCCGCTTTGTCCCTCTGTCTGGCAGCTTTGTCCCTCTGTCTGGCCGCTTTGTCCCGCTGTCTGGCTGCTTTGCCCCTCTGTATGGCCGCTTTGTCCCGCTGTCTGGCCGCTTTGTCCCGCTGTATGGCTGCTTTGTCCCGCTGTATGGCCGCTTTGTCCCGCTGTCTGAACACTCTGCCTGGCTCCCTGGAATTTGGAACATCTCCGCAGTCGGCGAGGCTGCCGGCTGCCTATTTTCACTGGTTTTTCATGTTTTGCTTTTCAATAGCATTTCTGGCACGTAGTGTTTTTTTGTTTTATTTTAATCCGTTTTGTTTTAGGATAATTTACTTCTTCCTTGTTGGGTTGATATCTTCATACTGTGATTCTGTTTCAGACGGTATTCTTGGCTTCTTCTGCAGTGTGGTTTTAATGGTTTCCCTGCTTCTGGAACATTTCTCTCCTGTCGGGACGCCAAGCATCTCTCTGGTTGCTTGTAGTTTCCGGTGTCCATAGTTCCGGTGGCTTTTCTGGCTGGTGTCTGTAGTATCTGTTGTTGTTTTTTAGGTACTCGGTAGTCACGTCTCCTGCGCTCCCCGTCCGTTCCGACCAGCGCGGTCACCGTCTCCACTCGGAGCCGAATTTATCGCTCTATTATCGTAACAAACAAACGGCAGTCGCAGCGCCACCCCCCCCCCCTCGCCCCTCCTCCCACTTCCCCCGTCGTGTCGTCGCCGACATTGGCGCTGCGTCGGCGCGGCGGCCACGCCCGACTCGACGCGTACAGCCCTCCTCCTGCGCCTCCCGGGCCACGTTTGTTGGAAAACACTGGAACNTTATAATTTTATGAAATCCTGCAAGTTTCAAATCTTTTGGACAAAAACTGTGGCTTTGGCACGGTCACAAACACTTTGAAAGGCAATGTCACTTAAAGTGACCTGGTGACCTGACCTGGGATGACCTGAAGTCAAATTTCTGACAAGGTGTGGGAAATTGATGTTCCAACAGCTAAACAAAATTTGGTTGCGCTGTGCGCCGCCGTTTTTTTTCTCCATTTTGGAAAAACCTCAGGGGGTCAAAATGGCCCCCAACCCCACCAGGGCGAGGGTAATACATTAAATCGGAGAGCGGACAATCAGTAAAATCCCTCAGCTGTACAATGCTGGTATGCTAGCTGCTGCAAGCACGAAAAGTTGCAGCTTTTTCGTGCACATTAGAACATGGCGTAATAATTCATGGCCGATAGCCCATCAATTTTAGTCAAACGACGCTGTCATTCGGATATGTGACGATTATGAGTGATGTCTTTGAATAGGTCTTGTCGAACGACTTCTTAGCTGGAAACACTTACTGCAGTCTGCCAACGAAAGCAGTGGCATTTCTAGTCGTGAATTATTGTCCTACACGTGGACCACCCACGTGTGGACAAATATTGCGCATAAATAAAGCGAATTCTGACATTGGAAAGGCATCACAATGATATATGGGTGAAAACGTTGTTCGGTCTCAATCTGCCAGTAGATTATAGAACTAAAACACTGATATTGAATAATTACACTATAGTGTAACGATTCCTGAAGCGGACTGTGTAGCATGCGCACTGAAGAGGGTTATGGCACTAACGCTCACTGGAGGCGGTAGCACTTTTGCTCCACCTGGGATCTCAAAAGATATGAGAGCTAGAACGTGAAACGTACATACATAGTAGGTAGGCGCTATAATGATATACATGTTCTAAAATGTTAGTGACCTCAGGCTGCTGCTTAGGTCAGTACCTTCAAGCTGAAACGAGGTCACAAAGGGCACACAATTGTTGGTGCATTTTACCTCTGTGACGTCACAAGGTCACCAGCAGGAGGCCCAAAGTTGTGTGTACAGGGATGGCCATTAACACTGGCTACCGAATAACGTTTGAGTCATCCCAGATCCTGACTGTTTGTTCCGAAGATATCGCTTCGCCGACCTCGATTATGGCCGCCATCATGGATTTCAATTTTATATAACTCAAAATTGTACCGACCATTGGGCGATTTTTGTCAAACGATCCGTATTATGTTGCTTTTATGACGCGTAAAAAAACACGCCCTGCTCCAACCTGTTTTTGAGCTATGCACAAAAACAGTGGGGGCACAAAAAATGCCCCTCCATTGCGGTTGTTAACGTGAAACTTTCGGGATACCTTCTCCTACATCGGTTGTCACGTCTTCTTGAGGCAAAAGATTAACAACACGTTTCGCAAATCTTTTGTTTTTCCTCCAAAATATGGGATTGAAGTGGGATGCCATCTTCAACGAGGTTAAGACCACAAATATCTTCTATAATTTAAAAAACAAATTCCGGAAAGAAAAAGCACAATAATTATTCAGCCAGATGCAGAAAAAAAAAAATTCTAAGATAGCAAATAGTAAGGGCTACAGTATTACACATGGCTTATAGCGACTGTGTTGAAAGAATTTTGGGTCTTTGAACTTTGAAACACTAAACCAATCGATTGTTTTGAAAAATGCACCACCATCCGTTGTTTCACTTAAATATGATTATTTATATATATAATATATATATATTATATATATATATAATATTGATATATTATATATAGAAATATATTGCAAGGATACCCACGATAGGCAATTATTACCATTACAAAAGTTCCATTAGTGATAATAACAATTTTTTCCCCGGCTGTCGGGCCATGGTATGGGTAGCTAAATCATGACGTATTTGTAATCGTTTTTTGTCTGTTTTTTAAACATGCTACGAACACTTTTAACTAATGTTTGTATTCTTGAGGCAAATCTGGTCAAAAACATTATGTTCATATGTATCTGATCATTTTTTTTTTTTTTTCTTAACCTTATATGTGACCTGACCTTGACCTGAGCTTGACACCAACCACACGTACATGAAATAAGATGGTGCAATGATTGTCGCTATCGGATTATACGTGTGAAAGAAGTCATAAAACATGTGATGCATGACTTTTGTAGATATTTTGCGCATAGTGACCTTTTGTTACCTGACCTTGACCTTGACCTTGCCAACAATCTCACTTTAGCTCATGCAGATTGCAGGATGTGTATCATACCTTTTAGACATTTCGATCACCACATGTCGCTTACAAATTGAAACAAGACTTCGGGAGTTGGACAGAGGAGGGAGGGGGGAATACTCCGCCACCCCCAGCTAATGGAAGGAGACCCCAGCCGAACTAAGCTCTACCGAGCTATAGGTCGGTGGAGACTAAGATACCGGACTAAGCTCTACCGGACTAAGACTAAGATAGCGGACTAAGCTCCACACCGCACTGGTCACTGACGGCTGCTCTGATCTGTCTATACCTCCGCTGCCTCTGTGGTGGGATGATTCGCCGTCGGCTAGGCAGGTACCCCAGCCCGCTGGCTGGTTCCTTCATTAGTTACCTCGATCGTCTCTAACCTCAGCAGCAGATACTGCAACAGCTACCAGCCTCGCTTACCCCACTCTGCATCTCTCTTCAGCAGTTACCCCACTCTGCCATCTCTCTTCAGCAGTTACCCCGCTCTGCCATCTCTCTTCAGCAGTTACCCCGCTCTGCCACCCTCTTCAGCAGTTACCCCTCTCGACCCCTCTCTTCAGCAGTTACCCCGCTCGGCCACTCTGCCACCCTCTTCAGCAGATACCCCGCTCAGCCCCCCTCTTCAGCAGTTACCCCTCTCGGCCGCTCTCTTCAGCAGTTACCCCGCTCTGCCACTCTCTTCAGCAGTTACCCCGCTCAGCCCCCCTCTTCAGCAGTTACCCCTCTCGGCCGCTCTCTTCAGCAGTTAACCCGTTCGTCCGATTGATCTGCAGCGGTGGGCTGGTGGTTGGCGACCGGCCACGACCGTCCCTCGGTTACCGCCCAGCGAGGACAGATGGTTTCTGAACACGGGCACCAGCCGGCCCCTATCGAGTCTCGCTCCAAATTAAACCGCCCCCCACCCCCGGCCGGCAATCACGGCGCCAAGCTCCGCGCACCATCGCAGATGCAAATAGCGCGTCACTCACTGATCCGACGTCCCGTGCAAGGGAGACGGGGGCAGGGAGAATAGGGGGAGGGCAGGGGAGATGAAGTACGGGGGGAGGGAGAGAAGAGGCCCCTGGTCCGTTTCCACGTGACGTTTTGGCACGGACTGTGGGGTGACTTGTGCTAATTTATCGCCAGACGCTGTCATCTGTTTTGACTTCAGCTCTGAATTGTGTTCGGCTGTCAATCGGTGTCAATTCGCAGGGTCAGTGAGTACGGATGAGCTTGGCAGGTCACAGGAACTGTATTCAGATTAACAATAACTGAGAATACACAGTTGGCAATAGAAAATGGAATGTTCCTAATTGAATGATTATAAGCAGCAAAGTTATGGTTCCATTATCAACATTATTATTTTCCATGATGTTAATTTTATGTTTTAGCACTTTGTTGTAATGTAAGGCATTTTATTTAATATTGAATATATGATTTTTTTAATGGCCTCCTTACAATAAAAAACGGCTACAAAGTTGAAAAATACTTAAGTTATTAATGATTTCGACGCACAGGTCATTATCAAATATTCCAAAAACAGCTTTTTCGCACCTCTGGAACGGGGGTACAACTGTTTTGGAATATTTTTGATAATGACCTGTGGTCGAAATCATTATAACTTAATTATTTTTCAAACTTTGTGCGTTTTTTTTGTCAGGAGGCCATAAAAAATCATAATATCATATTATTTATTTCGCAGTGGGATTTTATGAAGACTTTGTAATTCAAATACCTTTCATTAAGTTACTGCTTAATTTGGCGGCAGTAAAATGTGATAATACAATTACAAGTCATTTTCCTTAGGCTTTATGGTTGCCCAAACCAATAAATTGTAGGGCTCCCTGGATAACTAACGGTGTAATAAGCTGGCATATTACGCTGTAGGGTTTTCTTTGGCATAGTTGATGCATTTCCCTTAATTTGTCGCTGCGTCTCTGAAGTATCTAATGCACCAGAGTAACTTGCAACATATTCTGTCCTGTCACTATGATCGCATATTCGCACCCCAGCAATCTCACATCATCGGTGTGCCTCGCTAGACGACATTGACCCTTGTTTGACCCCAGCAAATGAAGCTGGGTGTCTGAGCCTAACTGGCCAGTGAACTGCGAAAGCACCTCTTTGACTGGCACCCTATGGCGTCGGACAGCAATATTTATGCTGAACGGGGGCGGGAATGTTGACATGACTTGCATATGTCGAATACACGTCACGCGCGAATATGAAATACGATGTGGTGAATGCGAGTTGATTTCATATTTGCAATGCATCGTGTTATGAGTTCCACATTTTCGTGCCGCAGTTTTTCCTTGTTGTGTTGTGGTGATGTTCTTAGGTTTAAGGAGGCCAAAACTGTTGCAGGTATGCAATGCCCATTTCTTATTATATTTTACCTTGCATGCTTTGGCATTTGTACGGAAATATATTACTATTATTTATCACTTGCAGGGGTACCTGGCGTTGCCCGGGATCACCATGCGGTGGAAGCACTAATGCACCATGATTTGGTATTAATTACTCAAATGCGCCTTGAGTTGGTATCATTTGCAATGAAACTAAGGCAATTGTGCAATCATAACACAGAATGTTAACAATACTGACACACCAATGCATGTGTCAGTATTGTTGGCACTAATTGCAGCATTGAAACCAAGGCCACATCAAAAATACATGGATATTGTTGACGCCATGAGTTGGTATTAATTGGAGCATTGGAACCAAGGCCGCAGAGCAATGCAACCAAGGCAATCTAATGTTTGTGCCATGAGTTGGTATTAATTGAAGCATTGAAACCAAGCGCATGTGCGCAAATTGACCCAAATGTGTCGGCGCTCCCCTAAACCCCAATAAACAAACAATGAAACCAAGGGCGCATAACACTGAAACTGAGGCAATCTAATGTTTGCTTCATTATTTGTATTAATTGGAGCATTGAAACCAAGGTCACAGTCAAAAATACAGAAACTGACATTTGTGTCGGCAGGGGACAGTGGACGAACAGTTAACTTTTCATGCAATCATAACACAGAATGTTAATAATACTGACACACTAAAGCATGTGTCAGTATAGTTGGTACTAATTGGAGCATTGAAACCAAGGTCACATAAAAAAATATACCTGGAACATTGAAACCAAGGCAATCTAACGTTTGTGTACCTGTTCAATAATTGGAGCATTGAAACCAAGGCAATCTTACGTTTGTGTTTGTGTCGGCAGGAGACAGTAAACGAACAGGCCGTAGTCAAACATACAGCTGTTCGAGCACTAATGTGCCATTGTGCCATAACACCACTTGAAAGCAGTATGAATACGGGATAGGACAACCAGGATAATCATATTCGACCAAGGTAGATCAACCGTAACCGTAGCGTGTTCGTAATTTGAATTCGAAAGGCTTCAGAATTAATGTCACAAAAGCGCAGCATTTGCAGAAAATTGGGCTCATTAAATACATAAATACAAATATAATTTCATTCTTAACAAATTTAACGGTTTCACAATTAACTTAAAAACTATAGAGGTCCTATCTTCATGGCAATTTTTCAAAACCTGGCTGCCATTATGCTGATTCAGAAAATGCAAGGGTTTTGTATCAATAGGGTGCTTGAGGGCATAGAAATCAAACGATTTTTCTTTGCCCTTTATTACGGATATATGTTTGATAATGCATTCATAAATTGATTTATTTCATTATTCAGCGATAGTTACATAGACTTCACTGCATTTATATAACTGACTTATTGACGACTTTTTCTGCGAGTTGTTTGGAAATCGGAATTTAGTTTATCGTCCAATGAAACGTGGTATTGTCGCGCAAAAATGCGATATTAAACGCATAATCAATTGATAAGTCGGCATGATTCGTGTATTTACCACTTCGAATTACCATTCTAAGCTTTTTTGACCTTGGGTTAGGCCAAGGTCATCCGATGTCACGAGGTCAAATTGCAAATAACGGTCATTAGGAGTTGTAACACATGTTTATGGGATCATTTTTCGACTGGAACGCGAAAATGACGTAAGAACACTGTTTTGTTTTTCATACAAATAAAAGAAAGGGCAAAAACCGTAAATGCAATTTGTATGCATGGTAATGCTGTAGAGGTGGTCGAATTTTGGCTTTGAAAGGTTGTAAATCAGTCATTTTTGGAAGATATCGACTTGAAACTTGCTACACATATTCATTGGAGTCTTCTCGAACATATTTATTTCGTTTTTATGAAATTTATTATTTCTTTTTGAAAAAATGTAAAAAATGTATTTGTATTTCTCAAAAATTTTAATTTCAGAAAATTTCGAAAATCTGAGATTGCACTGCGATAGCAGAGTTCATTATCTGTAACGTGGTATATAACGAATGCATTTATCTTATAAACTGTACTTTCGACAGCGTTTCCCGCACAAACTTATTTTTCAACAAAAAACGCAGACCATGACGTCACTCTGACTTCATCCCTGGTTGACGTGTCATAGCCTCATATTTTTCCTTCTGGCACCATGTGTCTGACTGATTGATTGCAAATTGATGTGAGATAAGGTAGTTACTGAAAGTTGGGTGACGTTGTCGCTGTTCGCTTAGGAGATGTTGCAAAAAACGGGAGGGGAGCTATAAATAGTCTCCCCCCAGTTAGTTGCGAGATAACTTGGACGAGGAAGTGGGTCAAATCAGGGCGAAATTTTTATTTTGTGTGGATTTTGATGGTACTTCAAGCAATTTTCCTTAGCTCAGCCCCCCCCCCCCGAACTTTTCTGGAGAACCTACGCCCCTGACAATGATTATATATCTTCCCATGCCAGCTCAAAAATGTCTCTTTGAACATAACGCCTGATATATACTGTACCGCAATACTCTTATACTCCAAAACCAGACCTCCAAACTCTGCCAGCATCGCCCCTGGATCATACTGTACCGCAGCACTATTATTCTCCCAAACCAGCCCATAGATGGCTCTGCCAACATCGCGCCTGTTGCATACTGTACCGCAATGCTTTGATCTTACCAAACCAGCCCATAGAATGGCTCTGCCAGTATTGGCCTGATGCATACTGTACCGCAAAGCTCGTGTCTTACCAAACCAGTCCATAGATGGCTCTGCCAGTACGAACTATGCATTGTTCGTATCAGGGCTGCATGGGGGGAGGGGGGCACAGGGGGACGCGCGCCCCCTACTTCTGGGAGCTGAAGGTTTCAAATAACTATTGGCACGTATAACTATTGGTACGTGAGAAACTTTCGTACTCAGTGTCTTATTATGGGAGATTTTAACTTAAAAGGATATGAAAGTATAGCAGAGGAAACAAATGAGTGTAGTTGTATAGGCAATCTTTGTAGGAGGAGCTTTTTCATGCCATCAGTTGTAAAAGCAGCCATACAGACATTGGTTCCATTCTTACTTGTATTCTCCAGACGAAGTAGAGATCTAGTTAATTAACTCATGTGTTGCGAAGGTCTAGGACAGCTGATCATAAGGTTTAAATTCAAAATCTCATCAGGTACTAGGCCAACAGATAACCTTCTTATAGTCCAAACTCAATCTGCTGGATTTTGATAGCCATCAGAAATGCATCTTGCACATACTAGAATGGAGTGTTGAGTTTGGTCAGGTTTAGTGCTTGCGTAGCTGGAGTGCTTTCAACAGCTAGATTAAGCCTAAGAATTCCAGAATAAAACATACACTCTCAGGCACAAACGAAACAGAGCGAAGGGCAAACCATTTGGCTTACTCTCACAACGCCTTAAGTGAGTGCTATTCCAGCTAAAAGAAGTGCTTTGCAATTTTAAAGACATCACCACTAGAGATAAATAGAAGGCCTATCTAGAATGCAAGGAATAAAAGTAAAGATAAAAGGTTAGAGCCAGTCTAAAAAGGGCAAGGAACTTTGATTTAGCCTAGACATAGCAATGCTAGAATAGTAAAGAAAGTTCTTCAGTTTTTACAAGTTGAGAAAGTTTTCAAAAATATAGGTCCTTATTAAAATAAATGAATGTGTTAGTTACCGAGGACAGTGAATGGTTAAGTGTCAAATGATAAGTTTCAGCTGTTTTTACTATCGAGGATCAGAGTAATATGCAGCACTGCAGCCCCAGCCAGAAAGACCGAGCCTATAGGGAGCTAGTAGCATAAGTATAGAACTTGTTCTGGAATATCTAAAAAAGTAAGAACCAACATGCAGAAGGGCCTGATTGAAATTCATGCTAGGTTTTTTTTAAGGGAAGCTGAAAGAGAGTTGTCAGTTCCATTAGTCTATAATATTTTCCAAAATCACCTCAGAGACTGATAATTCACTTGAAATTGGAAAGAGCTAATGTTGGTTCGTATTCATAAAAAGGGGAGATACAAGTAAAGAAGAAAACTACAGACCGTTAGTCTGTACCTCATAGTCCTGCAATATGATCATCAATCATCAATCAATCATCAAAGATAAGATTGTGAATTCTTGGAGGCAAACAATGAGCTCATCATGATACTCGCCATGCTTTAGAAGGGCCGTCTTGGTTTGACTACTCTTCTGACTTCTTGGATGTTGTCAGAGAGCTTTGATCAGGGAATCAGCAATAGATGTCATATTTTTTCTTGAATTTAGTAGAAGCTTTTGACAAAGGTCCTCCCATAAGACTAGGGGTGCAGCTTAAACCCTTCCATTGGAATCGGGGGGCAAGATTCTTGATTGGATAGAGCGTTGCTAATCAGGACGCAGCAAAGGGTTAATTAACTGGGTGCAAGCAATCAACAATGGAAAGGAGGTTCCTCAGTGGAGTTCCACAGGGCTCAGTTCCTGGGCCGTTGCTGTTTAATAATAATTGGTGGGGGGGAAATACAATTGGGGAAAAGAAAAAAAAAGAAAAAAGGTTTTAGACAGCAAGTATTGAAATTTGCCAGATGATTCTCAAAGTTTCAAGGATTATTAAGGTAAGACATGATGCAGGGATGTTTTTTCAAGCAGACCTGGACAAGCTAGTTGATGGTCTGAAGCATGGCAGATTAAATTCAATTTGAAGCAAATGTAAGATTCAATTGCACGCTGGACGAGTTAGCAGTAAACACGAGTATGAAATGGGTGGGCAGAAATAGTAGCAGATTGTAAAAGGAAGAGATTTAGGGGTCGTGGTAAACAGCAGACCTATCATTCGTTCGGATCAGGTTCGTAGAATCTAGAAAAAGGCGCTTAGATAATCGCTGGGGGCTATTAGCCAACAGAAATGTTTCCTGTAAAAAAGTGAGAGGTAATAACTAAACTGTATGTTGCATTATGTTAGACCACATCTGATATTGCGTGCACAGCTGGTCTCCAACATACGAGAAAGAATTGCTGGTTGTCAGAAAGGTTCAGGAATGCACAAAATGGTAAATTGTCTATATATAGTATGCCTTATGAAGAAAATGATTAAGGAAATTGGGTATGTTTTCACTTTAGATATATGAAGGCTAAGAGGAGATCTTATTGAAGTATTCAAATTTGTGATGGTCAGCATTTCTGTATATTTAAAGGGAATGTTTGAATTCAGTAGGGAAATCGTAGTAGAGGTCAATCAGCATATAACTCGTAATGAACAAAGTAGAACTAGAGCTTCGACAGTCATTTTCAGTCAGAAGGGTGGTAGGAAAACATTGGATAAGCTACGCGGGGGATGTCGCACTGCAGTGTTCACTTGCTCCTTTAAAAATTAGATTTAGATAAATACTATACCAGAGAAGGGATTAGTTCATTAGTACTCGTGGGATTAGACTTGTTTTAGGTAGAAGTGGGAGGACTGGAGGTGAGACTGAATGGGATTGGGGGGGTATGTGCCACCTCGTATGGGCCCTGGAGGCTCTTTGTTGCACTCTTCTTTTATGTCTTTATGTCTTTATTGATGGGACGCACCTGAAACAGCCTTCCTTCTCCTTGGCTGTGTCCTTTTGCTGTTACTTTCAAATATAAGTGTCTTGCATGTGCGAATGTTGGAGGATGTGTTCCTCTCGTGGTGTCTCTTTATAAGCGACGGTTCAAACAATGACAGCGAAGAATAAAGTGGAAACACTGCTGCCAGTTTCAGAAGTTTTCCCTTGACTCTCGCCCGTGTAGGGGCGAAGTTAAGGGCCGTGTGTGTGTGGGGGGGGGGGGGGGGTACGACCCTCGTCGTTTGCCCTTAATGAGCTACGAGCTTCGATTAAAAAACGGATTGTGTTGCTTGTGACGAGAGGAAGCCATTTACATCTGATTATTTTAAGGTCCTGGGTCATTAGGTAATCTTTGAGGTCATATCAAAGCCAAAGTGTCATCAGAGATTAAATGTGTTAAACAATTAGAACATATTGAGGTAAAATGGTAAAATAACATCTTATAATGCTAAATAGACACTAAATCTGAAATCAGCATCACAAAATGACCTAATAACTGCCAGATTAAAGAAGGTCATGTCAGGTCATCTGAGGTTAGTGACCTCGGTTAACCTTTGGAAGTGCATGACCCCCGTGAATCAAATAATCATATAAAATGGATGCCAGAATTTAAATCAGCGTAAAAAAAAATGCACTAGAAACGGACAGAAGGCAAAAAAAGACATTTAAGGTCATCGGAGGTCAGTGACCTCCGTTGACCTCTGAAAAGGTCAATCTATATCGCAATCTCTGCAGAAGCCAAAACTGTCACCTAGAAATACCTTTGCATAGGCTCCTGAACAACAAACACTCGGGAACTGCACATATTTCAAGGATTGTTACTACGGGGCGCCACTTTCGCCAAACACGACCTTGAGAAATAGGTCAAAGGTCATGGGTCATACAAGTTAGAAACTCAAAATTTTGATAGTATGTGTCGAATTGATTTAAACTAGGGTACTGAAAGTGTCATTGCGATCGGTTGATATTTACGCGAGTTATTTGGGGAAAAAAACGAGGGGGTGGCTTCCACTCCCCTCTACACTGGCGAGGGTTAGATCTAAATATTTCGAAGTGTCGTTTCAGGGAAGATTTCACAAAACCTCTGAATTTTCAATCATCATCGCTTTTAATTTTTTCTTCTGAAATCGAGGTTTTCATGTTAAAAATGTGATTCCTAGTGGGAAATTATTGTCCGCGTCTGGTAGCGGTGAGTGGGAAATAGTCACTGTTGTTTGCGGTTCGTGATTGATCACTCAGAAGCATAACAGTCATTTTGCTTCGTCACTTCCATTTAAGATGCATGTCCATTGTCCAAAACCTGGGAGTGTCAATATAGTGCAGTTAAGACTGAATAGGTATGTTTAGGCAACGACTAAATCAAGCTGTTTCTGGTGCTCATTAGAAAGGCATAAATTTTCGCTCCAGTTTTGAGGAAGTTCTGCCCTTCCCAAGAAACGAAATAAAGTAACGAATACCCAAATTCTGCCTGTCATTATTTAAGTCGCATTTGTCTGGCTATTTTGATATTTAACATAGTTTGCTAGCGGAGATATGCGGGAAACTCGAGCTAGAAGTTTATGTGATGGTGCTTCACTGAAACTGTACATAACCTCACATATTGGCGTCTAATATCAATGCAGCAATACTAAGCGAAAGTTGGGCTTGTAATCACAGTGGCTCCGCGTTGATGCATGTCTGCCATAACGTGAAGGTAGCCTGAAGACTCTGGTATGCTCGCTCGACTGCTGCCCGCTACTTTTGTTTAGCGAGAGGTCATCAAGCGACGCTACCGTTGCAATGGTCAAGACCGCAATACAGTAGACGCCGTTCATAGCGCCCAGGCACGGCTATTTCGCTCAACCGCTTATAACGCCGAAGTCGGCCCGGTACGGAATTTCCCTTGTAAGCGTATTGGCAGAAACTCCGCTTATAACGCCCACACTTCGGTTATAACGCCCAGTTCAGCGAGCGCTAACCCACCGTGTCGCCCACTTGCCGGCCCTATACACGTGTCAAGTCAAGCGGCCGTGGTGCCGCGACTTTCGCTGTGTCTGATGCACCTGAGTCCGGCCGCACCGTGGCGCGTTGGAGCACGCAATTACGCATGTCGGTCCGGAAGTGACAGGGGATGTGCCACCGGCGCCGGACGGTGGCCGATATTTTTTATCTTCTGAGTGAAAAAATAAGTTGTAGCAGCTAACGATGGATGTTTTTGTTATGATAGCGTCCCACTATTTCCTTTTTACCGTTGCTACCCTGGTTCATATATCGTTTATACCACTCGTCCTCGGTTAATTTCAACAGGAACCTTTAATTTGCTAGAGGCGAATTCTGGGTTGTTTAAGAGTGTGCCAGATCAGATTTCAGTAATTACAGCATGGCCATAAATTGAGCAGCAATACTACTGCTGACTTCGTTGAGGTTCTGTGTCATGATTCACGTGGGACCCTTCCACAGATATTTTGGATGTTATGCCTCATTTTGTATGGACCCCCTCGCTCCCAAAGAGACTCATCTCAAGCATCAAAAGTTTGTTATTCTCAAATGAGTTATGTGCAATGATTAGGTTCGTTGCTTAGACAGACCCATATTGCTCAACGAGGCTGTTAATGCCTTCCCAAAGAGGCCTTTATGTATGTTATATGCACGGTCATTCATGTTGCCGGGACTGTCACTTACTTGCTCTCACAGCGATTTCATTCTGGTTATAAAGAGGCTATTTTTTTTTCTTCGTATATTGGTGTATTGCTTTCTCCAGAGAGGAATTCCAAACTGCTTACCACATATAGGTGGGCAATCGTACAAAAAAACAATGTAAATTCAAGTTTTACACGTTACTCCGTTACTCATACAAGTACCTAGTGATGTTACTGAACTCGTTACTCTGTAATTTTGTGACAAATTTAACGAAACTTGCTTACCAAAGTGCGTCATTCTGATACTTTAGTTAAACCCTCGCCAGTGCAGGGGGTGGATGCTACGTTACTATTATCGTTCTTTCTTTCTTTTTTTGGGGAGAGTGGTCAGGGGGAACAACTTACGTATTGATTAACCAACTGCGATTAAATGTTCAGTTCCCTACTGAATAACAATTTGAGACGTACTCTGAAAATTATAAAACTTTTCTACCCATGACCCGTGATTTATGACATGTATCTCAAGGTCATGTCAGACGCAACTGGCGTCGCTATCAATGCTTGTAACTTGTGTACTTTTCGAGTGTTTGTTGTTCAGAAACATACGAACAGATGTTAAAAGGTGACATTTATGGTCTCCACTGACATCATGACCTCAGTTTCTATTTCAGAGGTCAACCGAAGTCACTGATCTCTGATGACTTTATATGACCTTTTTGGCCTCTGGCAGTTGCTAGGGAATTTCAAGAGGCTCATTTCAAATTTGGCATCCATTTTACATAATGTGTTCCTCTGGGGTCATGTTTCTTACACAGGTCAACCGCGGCCACTGACCTTAGATGCCCTAAGATGACGTTTTGACCTCCCGTGGATTTTAAGAACATTTCACGGCTAAGTATGCTTCGCAGATCTCTACCAACTGTACACAATTTCAAAACAGCCGTCTGTGTTGGACAATAATTAATGCGGATATACAAAAGTGATGCTCGGTCAAGAATGCGCACCATCTATGGTCAACGAAATAAATACACAAAATACAAATACACACCATGCCAGCAGGTGGTCCGAACTGGGATATGTCACCGTATCATACTCTCCTCCCTCTGTAGTACATGATACGTAGTACGTTAGCAAATCATACTTATTGTAATACATGCTAGGCTTTCAAGTATGTATCAAATGCGCCATTATCTGTCCCATGCATCACATTGATTCCATATTTTGGTGTTACTTCAAAACATATCAAGAACATATAAAAATATAGCTTTCGGTTTGTAATGCTACTTCTATTTGTCACAGGTAGTATAGTGCCCATCCTTTTCACACTGGCCGTTTATCTCAACAGAAAATTAAGGGAGAAACGGAGTAACAGAATTGATTATACAGTAACAGAAGTTACTTGATCCGTACTCAGTTACCTGTTTTGAAAAGTAACGAGATTGTTATACGTTACGAAACAAAATTGTTCCGTCAGTAACGAAGTAGTGGATTAACGGAAGTTGCCCAACTGACGATTTATCGCGATACTTTTCGGTTCTATGGTATTTCAATCATCGGCGCTCTCTTATTAATTGTCTAGGTGTACCTATGTTGGTTCGAAGTTTAAGAAGGTTATTTCAAACTTAGAAGTGTTGAAGGACTCGTTTGTGGTGAATATTGATGAGCATCGATGTCACATGAAAGCGCTAATTTCACTTCTGCTACTGTGTCTGCGCAACAAATGTTACTGTTTTGGTGTGGAAATTCTCAAATAATACATTTGATCTATTTTACTTGAATGTACGAAGCTGTCCGTTTGAAAGAGCTGTCATGTTCTCTTTTTAAAGTTCAGCCCGCACACAAAGGTTCACATGAAATCCCAGGGGAGTTAACGCCCATTGAAGCTAGCTAAAGCACACATTATTTAAGTTTTGCGTCTTTGTATTATCGCAACGGCCAGTAGTTTCTAAAAGGCTTTTGTTATACGCTTAGCTTAGATCATCATTGTGATGCAATTTCATGGTGCTATAACGTTTACACAGCTTACTATTTAACTCAAAGGTTTCTATATGAAGCAACTGATAAAAACACACAAAAGCTCACAAATCATCAAGCTGCACAAATGTGTTTATAAAGACCACTGTGTGGTTACATGGCCTGCAACACACATGTCTGGATTCCAAAGGAGAATATCTCGTTTCGACTCATATCATTAAGCAAACCTTTGACATCCTTGCAAATCATTAAACAGAACCCAGCCAGTTATACACAAACCCCACACATAATGCCACTGAACCTATTCTCCCATGTAAGTTGAGAGCCCTGCAGACGTCATTTGTAAACATACACAAACACAGTCGTCGACCGTTTCAAAGCCGCCCACCGTGACGCCCTCTCGGCTCGTCTCGGTGACGAATGCCTTCAGAGCGCGCTGACGTCACCGCCGACGACAGCGACGCGAATATTTTCGACTTCTGACGCAACGGAGCCGATCTGCAGCGGCATTGACGACCCACTGGCCGCCTGACAGCTCTGATCTGTGCCGGGATCGGCCGCCGAGCCGACGCTGAAGTCACGTGTGGCGGGGGGGACTCTGCCGAGGCTGTGTTGCCACGCGGTCATCAGGTCAGACCAGGCGACGGTTTCCAACTGAAAGTGAGTCAGCTGGACTCGGATTCTACAGAGTTTAACTGCACAGGGCGGTAATGACATAAACAAAATTGCGGTGAATACTCATTTGTTAAGGGGTATTTGAGCCGTGTCTACAACTCATTTTCCCATTTTCCAAATTTGTAGGTATTAACAAATGCAAAACCTAAGTCATGCCACGAAGCGGCGCGTTTTTTTTTGCTGTGCGGATGGTTGTGTTTTAACTGCTGCAAATATAACTTGTCCGATACATTACTAACTTTCGCCGCCAAAAGTGTGGAGATTTAAACCCCTGCCTTTTGAGAGTGGGGACGGTCTGGACACCCCCGTCGGCGACGCCTCTGCTTGGGGTGGGAAACATAGCTTGGTTCCCCTTGAACGGTTTTGGGGGAGGAGCATGGCACCGTTGTCCCCGCTGGATCTGCCTTTGCTCTGGAGCCCGAACCAGCGACCTGAGCTAAAATCTGAACACATCTGACGACTTAATTTTTTATAGAGCTTTCGACTGCACTGGTTTCTGGCCGTTCCTACCTATCATAGTCCCCGATATATTTTGGTGTTTTCTAATCAAAGCTTTAAAACTGGAAAATCTGAACTTTGATCACATCTTGTGAGCTCAATATTGACTTGACACAAAAATGCCCCACATAATTGAAAGTTATTATTTTTGACGAACTTTCAAACAGTACTTTCGTTTTTGTATTTTCTTCGTCTCATATGAGCCAAGTTCGAAGGGAGTCTACCCCCCTCCCCCCGGTACGGTGAAGGTGGCGCCGAGCACCGGCACGGCGCGGGTTAATATGCATTTCCAAAGCCCCACAATTGGCAGCACATACCTACAACACACATGATTGCTCCCTTGTGTATGCCCTACCTTCACCTGAACCCCACTGCGCCGCAGTTCTTGACTACCCGAATTCGCTGTGATTGCTACTTGACACTTGTCTCTCATCGGCTCACTTATGAAGTGGCCTCAACACGCTCCCATGGTAGCCACTCTCGGCGCTGTCAATATTGCTGTAGCGGACAGTGTTTGTCGTTTCGTGGGATCCAATCGGAGAACATCGAGAGGACTTGGCAGCGATTCAGACGCCTTCAGTCGTGTTTGGACAGCGGGATTCACGATTAGTTCGACATCGCTCATCGACTGTGTATTCATTCAGCTCCCTATCAGTGGGCCTAGTGATTCGGTGCACAAGCGCAGTTTGCTAGTGCGTTGATGATGTCAGCCGTTTTATTATTGAAGAGTACGGGCGCCAACTCTAATGGCTCACCCTGACCTAGTTGAAGTTTTGTAATTTCAGTCAGTTTATTATTCGGAGCTAGGTTACCGGGAATAATCCTAAAATGGGCCATGCATTTTTAATACGAAAGTAAAGTAGTTAACCTATATTCATATAATCAAAATTATTATATTATATGCATGTGATATTTGAATATAGGGGAGGGATATAAATATGAGACGAAATTAATGTAACAATGGTGGACTTATGATCGTTTGCTTGTCTTCCAAACCCGTCGAATCAATTGGCTAACGTTTCACTTTCACCAGGGCACTTGCGATAGCAAAACCAAACCTGAACTTTATCATCTCATTCAAACCACACTTCTTCACTTGATCTCCTCTGGTTGACCCACATTTGGGCACATAACCACCGATGACTGATCAAAAGGCGATCTCACATTTACTCCCGTTGTATATTCGAGACCATTTCCTGGTCATTTATACAATACACCCACGTGGTCGCTCCACCACCTTGGGGCCAAAACGCGCCGCATACAAAACGCCTTCAAACAGCAACCGGGCACGGTCGCGTCGGCACAGTGTGCATCAACCGCCGGAGATTGGGTACCGGCTCCGGCACACTCGCAGCAAACCAACACACAAACACACACACACACACACACACATACATACACACAAACACGCTTCCTCACACATACATACTTACACGAGTTCACACCCAAAGCCGCAGCGTATGCCAGCGCCCGTGGCAATGGCGCCCGCGCACGTAACGCACGTGGCATACGTGGCATACGTGGTGCACGTGGCATACGTGGTGCACGTGGCATACGTGGCATACGTGGCGCACCAGCAGCACCAGGCGGTGACGATCGATCGACAGCGTTTTATTGCTCGCTTCTTATTGCATGGTCAGAACTGTCCAATCTTAAAAGTGATCAGGCGTATGAGTTGGCCTTTAGTCGCCGGCGGCGGGCCGCGGGTCACGACACCGCCGGTCGGATAGCCAATCAGAGTCGCCGGCGGGGGACCGGCCGCGGTCAGCTGCGCCGCGACGAGCCGGCTGCGTCACGAACGTCTCACTGCGCCCGCACGCGACACTGCGCCCGCACGCGACACAGACGGCACGACAAACAATGTCAACACTGCGGTGGCGCGTCGGCGGCCTCTCGCTACCCGGGCTAAACCGAGGTCCACTGGGGTGGCGGGTCGCAAAACATGGAGACATTTAGACTACGGCCGGCAACAGCCAGCATCAGCATTGCATCGTTTGCTGCATCCGTGGGAAGTCATTCGTATTGCCGTAGCGTTCGCACCACCCTCCATTTCGCCTGGAAACGCGTAAAAAAATCTGGCTAGACGTCTATTGTCCACCTGAACTGTAATGGTTCCGCTCATGATAAAATAGACATTTCTGCTTTGTTATGTACAGATAACGTCAGTCAGCGAGGGCTAGAGCTAAAACAATTCACGGCCGAGCATTCGCTAGCGGTGCTCGCTAGGGCGCCTCTAATTTTGATGGTCGAAACTAGGTAAAATCACAGAGAAGGGAGCACGTCGATGGGAGTTTGGCCGCGGGGTGGCGGCGGGCGCATCACGAATCCCACCGCTGCCCGTCGGTCACGCCAGTATTGAGCCCGGCACACTCACACACTAGCCAGCCGTGTTCCGGCCGAGCCACCACCCGCGTCCAACTGTCCAACTGTCCAACTGTCCAACTGTCCAACTGTTGAATCAACTGCTGCCGGCGGCCGACAGTCGCCGCGGCAGGTTTGTCTTTCTCAGGGTCGGCGGGCGGGATCCACCACGCCGCGCCGCCCGTCTTAGCCTAGAGTACACCAGACACTTAAATACACTGCCGGCGCACCACGGGTGACGTCACACCTGCGCCGGTGACGTCACAGTGCGGCACGCCGGCGCTATGTACAGTGGCGCGCGCCTGAGAGGCCTGCAGAGTGCTTTGTCGGGGATGAGGTGGAGCTGCCACAGCTCGGTGGCGCTGCCACAGCGCGAGCGGCAGCGTTATGCGACGCTCCCGAGAAGCGAGACGGAGAACACAAAGCTAGCTACTTTGTGAAAGACTCAAAATACTTCGCAGGTGCTGGGCGCGCCCGCAAGCGACCGCAGAACACCATAAATTAAGTACATCGTTAAGTTAAAAGACTTAAGTACAGTTAAGACTACGGCGAGTGAAGAACAACGCACACAAACACAATCCTCATGTGAAACAGCCTGATTGCTTGTCCTGATTTCCATCCGTGCGTCGCACTGTCTAAATAATTTACTGCAAAGCCACGCGCACAAACAGCCACACACCAGTTCATCGTTTCGCAGGGGTCGCGGTGACCGGCCCGCCGAACACCAGCACATACACCAAGTCGGAGCCCGCTGGGCAGACCTGGCCGTATCGTGGTGACGACTTTCTAATACTATCGGGTTCGTGTGTGTATATACATCAGTTCATGACGAACCACGCCAGGGGGCGGCGACAACAGGGATAGGTCGGGGCGGGGGGGGGGGCAGGGAGGCAGGTAGAGGACCAGCATCCTGGCAGGTCACCAGAGGTCAAAGATCATGCCGCAGAGGTCAGCAGTCGCGGTCTGCGATGCTGACCCCAGACGCCGTCCGCTTCTTCTTTTTACTTCATTTCTCTCGCTCGCTTGCTCGCTCGCTCGCTCGCTCACTCTCGTCCATTTCTATCTAGCGACGTCTCTGTAACAGATTAGGACTGTATGTTAGACCAACAGCCAGCAAGGATCAGTCAGAACTGCAACGCAGACAGAGGAAAAACGACGCAAGTCAAGGCCGTAACGGCAAAGTGCAAGCTGCGCCGCATTTCGCACAGCTTATTTTATCCTCGATGAAAATGGTTGCCATATTGGATCATCAACACAAGTCCTACCACAAACAGAGACTACTCAACACACCCCTAAAACAAGACCAGTTCGGTGGCCTGCCGCGGCATGAGTAGCGCCACAGTTGCGCCACCTCCGACACTGTCGCTGCGCCAGTTCTGCCGCGGTCGCGTCACTGGCCGGCGGCGACAGCTGGCTCGCAGCACCTCTTGAAAATAGAGCGCCGTAATGGAATCGCGCTGATAATTCGCGTCGTGTTGTGAACTATGTGACAGTGGCGGCTGTGGATAACGGCGGCGGAGCCAAAAGCGCCGCAGAGTTACAGCCGTGTCGAGTGGTTTCGGTCAGAGTCAGCGCCGAGTCGAGAGGTTTCGGCCAGAGTCACTGCCGAGTCGAGAGGCTCCATTCTGAGTCAAGAGATTAGAGAGTCCCGAGGTCTCGACAGCGTGTGTGAGTCAGTGTACGAGTCAGTTGGCCTGACTCTAGTCAGTGGATCTGACTCTGAGTCAATGGGTCTGTCTCTGAGTCAGTGGGTCCTACTCTGAGTCAGTGGGTCTGACTCTAGTCAGTGGGTCTGACTCTGAGTTAGTGGTTCTGACTCTGAGTCTGAGTCAGTAGCGTCTGGAACTCTTTGAGTCAGTGGGCTCCTGACTCTGAGTTTTGTGGTTTCTGCTCTGAAGCCTCTGAGTTTTTAGTGGGTCTGACTGCTGACCTCTGAGTCAAGTGGGTCTGACGTCTGAGTCAGTGGAATCTGACTCTGGAGTCAATGGGTCCTGTCTCTGAGTCAGATGGGTCTATTCGAGTATGGGTCCACTATGAGTCAGTGGGTTCTGACTCTAGTCCCAGTGGGTCTACTTGAGTTAGTGGTTCTGAACTCCTGATGTCTGGAGTCAGTGGATTCTGACTCTGAAAAAAAGTAGTGGGTCCTGACTCTGAGTTAGTGGTTCTGACTTTGAGTTAGTGGGTCCTGACTCTGACTCCTGAGTCAGTGGGTCTGACTCTGAGTCAGTGGGTCTGACTCTGAGTCAGTGGGTCTGACTCTGAGTCAGTGGGTCTGACTCTAGTCAGTGGGTCTGACTCTGAGTCAGTGGGTCTGACTCTGAGTCAGTGGGTCTGACTCTGAGTCAGTGGGTCTGTCTCTGAGTCAGTGGTTCTACAGACGAGGTGATCACGGGTTATCGGCTTCTGCTTGGACATATCAACATGGCCAGTCTCACTTTAACTTGAGTTCAACTTCGAGGAGCCAGTTTCCATTCTCACCGGTAGGACTCTAGGCTGGCGTGTCTAGTGGTAGCCGTTGAAGGCGGCCAGCAGGGGCGCTCGGTTCATGGCGCCGAACGAGGGCTGCGGTGAGGCCGCCTGGAGGTAGCTGATGCCGCCGTCGCCGTTGTACAGGTCCAGCGGTCCGGGACTGCTGGCCGGTCCGAAGCCGCGGCTGTTGGCAGGGCTGGCTGGAGGCCCGTAACCCGGGTAGCTGTTGATCACTGCCGGCACAGAGGTCAGGTCAGGTCAGGGAGGTCAGGTCATGTCAGAGAGATCAGGTCAGGTCACGTCAGAAAGATCAAGCTACGTCAGATTACTGTCTGGGCAAGTGTCACAAGTTTTTAGGAAATGAAAAATAGTTCAGCGTACATTTTTAGCTAGGTCAGAAAACATTTGTATATTTAGCATCAATATGGATTTGCTGCTTTGAGGTGGGACAAATAACGAAGTGTTGCTTGGAAATATAAATTAGCTGTTTGAGTAAAAAAACAAACACTGGGAAAAAACACTCAGGTGAAAGCAAACAACATGTGGTCTGAGTTTGAGCAAAAATGAAAATACGTGTACGTAATGTTGTTAACGTCTTTAGATATCACTGAGGAAAAATACTAATGCCACCTTAGCCTGAGTATTTTGCAACATAGCTGATATCTGCACTTGTATGTCTGTTTTCAATCGTATCAGGCTGGTCACTTTAGCCAATAACGATCCGTCGTTAAAATATATTCGTTTATAACGTTCCAAATCGCTCAAGCGTGATATTGGTGGTCCAGAGTTGTCTGGGTGCACCAGGACATCAATTACAACAGAT
>VOPJ01007356.1:0-93205 GCA_014673585.1 Semibalanus balanoides
CTACCTAATGCTCTCTCGGCTACCAGTCGGTGACATCACGGCTAATTCGAGGAGCCGCCAGCAGCCGCCGACCGCAGAGCGGCATTAGAGCGGCCGAAACTCGGTGACAGGCACGAGCACACCACTCCCGGAACTAGGGTCTCTCCTTCTCCGTCGGATGAAATCCCGCCCCGCGTATACCTGCTCATCGGCACAGAGCCACTGCACCCGACAGAAGATCAGAGAACCAGAGGACCAGAGGACCAGAGGACCAGAACAGCAGAGGCTTCGGGGCGAGGAAGCCTCAGAAGCAAAGTGTACAGGTAAGTGACACCAGAGTTTAAATTCACATAGTTGAGATAATTTACGAGTAAACAGTGCGAGTTCAAGCCTGGTGAGTTTGAGTTACATCAGGTCAGGTTCGATGTCAGCGATCCTAAGCATTCGAGCTGAAGTGACACTACGAAGAGCTGGCAGGGCGCGCACCGCCCTCCTATCTGATCCGGCGGCTCGGTCTGGAGTGACGTGTAACAATGGGGCCGACCGGGGCGGCCGACAGGACCGCCCGCGTGGTGGCAGCGCCGCGCCAGAAGTGTATCATTTCGCGCCGCGTCCGCTCCGGATTCGTCACGCCGCCGCCGAGATCGGCGCGGCTCCGGTCTTGTGACGCGCGTGCGCCACAGTCGCCGCATTACAATATCGCACCGAACATTACGTATGTTAAGTGGGCCTCCTGAGCGATACAGTCGGCTCGCGCGGCGGCTCACACACGCCGAGCTCCTCTTGCTGATGTATTGGAGATGGGAGTGCCGGCGCAATTTAAGGGCAATCAGGGCCCACACGGTCAGCGTGGTAGGCGCGCGGTCGGCGCGGGGCCGGAGCGGAGCCGGCGAGCGGGGTCGCACGGGCTGCGGACGGGCTGCGGGAAGGCCCTGAGTCGGTCTGATGGATCGCGGGCCGCCTCTCAGAGGTGTCAAGACGCGCCCAGAAGGTGTCCGCGGGTGGTGATCCGACCGCCGCGCCCGCCCGCTCAGCACCGCTGATGAGAAAAGCCTGTCGGGCGCTGAGAGCGACATGCAGCGACGAATCGG
Organism: Semibalanus balanoides; assembly: GCA_014673585.1. Lineage (NCBI taxonomy): Eukaryota > Metazoa > Arthropoda > Thecostraca > Balanomorpha > Balanidae > Semibalanus > Semibalanus balanoides. Next base: position 1,071 of record VOPJ01007356.1, read on the forward strand.
GCACTGCGTTCGACCGTGAGCTGCGGCATTTGTTACATGGCGCGCCGCTGCTGCCGGCGCCAGCTGCATGCGGACTACATGCGGGTTGCAGAGGGCGATTACAGAGGAGACGCGTCGACTGGCAATCTGTCCTGTGCCTTTATTTTCACCGGTCCGATGATGAGGAGCTCACGCTTCGGGCGTAATGGTCCGAGTCTTTAGTCGGCGACGCGCTGCAGCTGTAAAAAGGCCCACATGAAAAATGGCATGGCCGCTTGTTTGTAATATTTGTTAAGACTTGAGAGGAGTCATTAATCAATACTCTTCTTGCGGGCTGACACAAAACGGTTTGATATCAGAGGATCGATCTGAGACTGCCCAAATATGGGCGACTTTTATGAACTGGGCCGTTTTCGCTAGACAGTTATCCCGAACTATATGGCCGATGCGAGCTTCCAGTTTGCCATCGACGTCTGAGCATGCGATAAGGCATGATTTACGTTAAACTAGATCGAAATATAGCCCTTAACAGATCATCGATTCTCAGACGACGTTGGTGGGAAGGAATCGTAGATCACGACCACATTCACAAAGAAACCTGAGGTATGCCACAAATATGGCTAGCCTATTATTTAAACGCTCTTGGACTGGGCTAGTGATACAGATAAAACGGGAAACTCATACCATATCTAGTGCACCCCCTGCTGGCGCGGTGTTGAGGAGACCCTCAGACAAATCTGCCTTCATAGTCGATCGGTTCCACACGGTCACCTCCCCTGATAACGTCACACTGGCACGCCACTACGACACGGAACATCTCCTTTTGCGTCCCTCCTCTGGGCCGTCCAGAGAGGTCGGAAGAAAATCAGGACGGACAAGACAGGAATGCGTCGCTGGATGGTAAATGGCGTCACAGCAAAGGCACGTGCGGACATGTCCGGCTGAGGAGGGGCGGACAGTTGATCCGAGAGGTAGAGAGGTATGCTGACCAGAACATGCTCGGTAGCCATGTAACTTTGAATTCCTGTCTTCACTACTCCATTGATTACTCCATTGATCCTCACTAATTGATGCCCGATAGCATTGCACATCAGTTGATGGTAGGACAATTTCAATAATGTTGTCTGTCATGTTTCTGATTCGTGTTTTCTTTTCAGTACAAGGGTTAATACATGTCATTTATCAGTATCCAAGCTTGATACAGAATAAGTAAAGTCATTATCGAATTTCTTGGGTTAGTTATGACAATTCTTAAAATTCTTACATGAGTAATCCTTACAATTCACTGAAAAGAAAAGCACATAATATATTTCTGAACTCATCATAACAGACATGTACATGACATTGATTGATTTATTCAAATTTGCCTTGTGTAATGGAAATGATTCAGTTGAGGTTTTATAACGAGTAGAAATGAGGAATACAAATGTTTAACTCAAATAACTTCAAGTTAGGTCGTAGGGCTCCAGTTAAGATTTGAAGTACAATTTCACACTGACCTATGTGCTGAAGTATGAATCCCTCACCGCTATCATATTTTAAAGCTGCTATGAATTTGAAAGGGGTAGAAAAAAATGGTAAGTATGGTCTACGTATGAATGTGCAGTATCTGAAGGTCCACGACAACAGCCTTCTTTTGTCTTGACCTTTCACAGAGAACAAATTTAAATACTTGGAAGTCTTACCCGGTAGTGGGCAGTGGCAGCCCGGGTTCGAGTCGCTTCGGCACTCGCTATTTGCTCCTGACTGTGATGGCCTGCGGCCGGTGGCAGCGGTCACACTTAAGGTCAGGTGATATCAGTGAGCGGGCGGGCTGTGTCCAGGTGTGTCGGGCAAGTTGAACTTTCTCTTCTAAATTCTGTCGGTCTACCAGAAATTGCGCAATCGGATGGTAGTGGTAGTAGAGCTTTATGTGTTATTTTATTTCTCTCTTCTCTCAAATAAATTGAGTGCAAAACCTTTGAATGGATGATTTCCTAGGTCAGGACCCGCATTAAGCAGAGCTTTCTGCGCAGGCGCAGAAGGCTCTGCAGAAAGCCTGCGCAGAAAGCTCTGATTGAAAGGGAAATAGTTCACCTGAAAAAAACGAAGAAAAGCTCAGAATGATGAGAGAAGCAATAAAGTTAAGTATCAATTACTGAGTGAGAGGTCAAAGAACCCAATTTTACGCGAAAAGCAGAATTAAATGTCCAATTAATTTGGTGATAATTAATGTTTTTTTACCTCAAGTAATGCGAAATCAGCTTGGCTGAGAAGGCACGAAACGTCATCGAGCTTAGTGAGGGATTCGTGTCGTATACCATGGTGGGTCACTGTGCCCAAGTACTTGTTGAGATGCTGGAAAATGACAACGCTTTAAAAAACATCACAGTAACTTGATTTAAGTAGGTATTCGTCAACTGATTATATTTCACCTATGAAATTGTAGTGTCCGCCATCGTCGCTCACTGTCCGTGCTCTGGGGCTTCCTGATGTCGTGCTGATTATGTGGTCCACAGGTCATGCATACGCCGCACGGTCCTGACACGTCACTCAGCGGGGCGGCTGCGCCGCGGCAGGCGGCCAATCAAAACAGCGGCACGCGCTTACTTGGGTACGGGGCGGGGTTCGGTGAGTGGGGAGGGGACAGATCAAGAACGCGAGCCGGAACGTTCAGGCCAGCGCTGAACGCCTACGGCATGACGCTACGCAACGTTTGTTTTATAAAAATGTTTTATAGAAGTTAACATTCAAGAATCACTATCATACATTACCTGACAAAGTTCATTCTGCAATAAAGAAATGACAGGTACTGAACTAGTAAATGGGTTTTGTCCAGCAACTGTACACTTTCCGCAAGTCTTAGTCGTCTGGTGCGTCATAATCATACGTCATAAATGTCAGCCAAAATCAGCCAATCAGCTGCATTGAGTTAGGGTTACCGGTCTTCGAACTTATTGGACTGAATATAAATAAATTCAGAAGATTCTTTGAAAATGGAAAGCGTCACAAGTATTCTTCGAAGATCGCGCCACAACTTGGCTATCTCAACTCAAAACCCTATGTTAAAGGTGAACTATTCCCTTTAATGCGGGTCCTGTCCTCGTAAATCATTCATCCAAAGGGTTTGTACTAAATTTATTTGAGACAAAATAATATATTCACGTCAATACCGAGGAGTGACCTGCTAAAAACAGCTCCACTGTACTTATTTCTATGACCGGCATCATTAGCGCAGCAGCTGCAATCAGTCTTCACTGAAACCCTATAGAGCACCTGGGGCTACGTGTGTCTATCTAACCAGACCAGACACTATCTAACCTGTGATTACACCAGTTTAACCACAACCCCTCCTCTCCCCTCCCTCCCCGCAGAGCGGCAACAGCCCAGCCGCACCTCCCTCCCGCTCCTCCCCTACTCCCTCCCCTCCCTCCCCTCCTCTCCCCTCCTCTCCCTCCTCTCCCCCTCCTCTCCCCTCCTCTCCCCTCCTCTCCCCTCCTCTCCCTCCTTCCCCTCCTCTCCCCTCCTCTCCCCTCCTCTCCCCGCTCCTCCCTCCCCTCTCCACTCCTCCCCCTCCCCTTCCTTCTCCGCCCACCGGCCGGATCGCTTCACGCTGTTTAATCCGGTCCGATTTTTCCGCCGCGCCACCGATCGCTGCCGATGCGCCAGAAATAAAACCGCCGGCTCGGGCGACGGTATCTCGACTTTTGGCCGCTAATGACTGCCACATCTACCCCGAGTTGACGGACGGCCGATCTACAAGGTGCCAGCTTAGCCTTGTTGCTAATGAAATATTACAAATGAGTGGTGGATCAAGCTCGCGGGAAGGACAGGTAATTGAACAGTCAAAGCAAACCCAGGTCCTTTTTCGTTGTCAAGAAATTTGCGATGGCAGCAACGTAGCTGCGGCAGAGGTGGCGGTTTACGTGTATTTGTAAAAGCAAAGAACTGTCCGAACTTGAGAACGTTGTTGATGTTCAATGAACACATGAATGACAGCTAACTCTCGGAACGGTGTTTTTTGTGTGCAGGTGCAAGATAGTGGTTGCGTGTCAAAGACTTGCAGATAATTAGCTTTGCGTGTCAGTCATGTGAAAGAACGACTTCAAACCGATCGCTTTGAGTCATAGTCAAGGTCAGTTAACACAACACCGTACGAGTAATTTTTGCTTCGTGGCAAAATAAAAATGATGTAATGGAAATGTCACCACCAATTCCCGTGCACCTGTTGAGAACAGATCGGTGGTTTGCACATGGGCAGTTAAGGAGAACATTTTCCCACTTCTTCGAAGATACGAGATGGACCTTCAGAGCTTTCATACCAAGAAGTTATATTGAAGGGTCATAAACTATCCAGGGATTCCAGAAGACAAACATGTTGCAAGCGTCAGTTGGGTTTACCAGTTACTACTTGTTATAAGCCCCACCAAGACCATCCTTCTCCTTGTCGGTTCTTCTCAAGTCCTTTCAAAGACCTGATCCTTTCAGCTTCACATCTCGAACCACACAACTCAATCTCTTCCTGTCCGTGAAGATGCTGGGGGTCACCATGCACCGCACCTTGTCCTGGGAGGATTACCTTTCCAGTGTAGTCAAAAGTGCCACTCCATCATGTTCTATCTGTATTAAACTCGTCATTACCTCACTCCCGAGACCCACAAAATACTTATCCAGACACACATTTTCCCACATACTGTACTGCATCTCGAACTCTTTTCTGCTTCCTTCCAGCTTTTTAATTTTCGATATAATTTTGACCCCTCCTCACCAAGACGAAGTTGTCTCAAAGGCCCACCGGAGCGCGGGCTGTCATTTACATGGAATGATTCGAAAGCAAATACACCCAAACATATATCAAGTTATTTACCGGCCGATCTCCGAGTCACAGGGTCGGTAGTTCAGTGGGGCCACACCGTTCTTGAAAGTACGCGCGTAACTTCATATCAGCTCACGAGGCGTCAGGGAGCGGCCGGTAAGACCATTATTGAGACTTACTCTGAGTCTGTGTACCATCGTTACTGTGGTCACAGGGATCACCAGCCATACAGAGCCGTACTCCAGCTCTTCACGTGCACAGTGCCACGGTCGTGGCCAGAACAATAGAATGCATTCAGTCTCCAAGGCTGTGACCAATAACCAAACGGGTCACTGGTCACGTGCGAATAGTGGCGGGCTGTACTCAGTGCTCGCTCTCTCTCAGCTGAGGGCAGGTCGAGATGTCATGCCTTTCGCCATGCAACTGCAGGTTCTGAGTACGGTTAGAGGTGGTTACTTGTCTGAAGAAATAGATGTCAGATAAGCTAACATTGCATGTCTACATCTGTTCTAGCACCTGTTCACACTAAATTAGCTAAATATCGGTTGTTTATGGGATATAAATATGTAACTTAGTAATTTTTCGTGAGTTTTACCATTCTTTGAAGCTATAGGAATCAGCGATTATGGGAGCCATTAAAGGCTTATAACAGAGCAAAGTTTGAGTGGCTGCGGATCAGAACATGACACCGAGGGAGGCAACAGCCACGGTAACACAGATCATCATGTTCTACAGTGTAACTGTCATGTTTTACAGGCACGAACTTCCAAAAAACATTACGTTAATCCTCGAAGCTGGTACTTTGATCGCGATGAACGTAAGCCCCCACAGTGTGCTCACCCAGATTCTTAGATAACATCAGGTAAGAAATGAATCAGTATCACTTCGCCCGCTTATATATAAGTGTAAAAGATACCGATATCCAATTTTACAGATGCGATGCATAAGATCTAGATAGTATTTGCAGCTGCATTAGAACAGAAGGTAAAGACTTATGAGATGCCATGAACATGTGAGACGAAGTACTATTACGATTTACTAAAATACACATTTTATTCGACATATCCGCAGCCTATGAGCGGCAAGACCACGTGACCAGCTCTTGACTCTATAACGTTGAACTTTTAATCGTTGGAAGTGTGAACATGCATGCATTGTATGGGAGTTTTGCATGGACGTGCAATCAGCAATCTGCATATCAATATGAGCGTACAGTCAGCGATTGCAATTATCACGGTCATTCCTATTGAAAACCAGAACTTGAGAGATGGAGTTTTCTGACGGAAGCTGCTCCATGTTTCTAGAGCATGTTCATTGTTCAATGTTCATCTCCACTCTTGTGAGTCCAACACGCGTAATCATCTTCCAGGCCCCAAGTCGATATCACTATATACAACACAACACTTTGTAATCCCTCACCTCAACCCGTCTCACGTTCCCGCACCGGTTACCACCGGTTACCACCTATGGCGGTATATCAGGGGACGGTTACCAGCGGCGCTGGTGCCACCCCGTCGCTGGCTACTCGTCTCCCGCCGTCAGCCGCCCGCGGTGGGGTCCCGTGACGCTCAGAGTGCTCCCAATAAAACCGAGCGCCAAGCACCGCACTAACACTGAGAGGCCACCACTGCTCGTCTGCCGCCGGAGATCACGAGGTTATCACGGTCATCGGTGGCGAGCTCGACGCGCCGGCCGGCGACAAAAACGGCTCGGCTGTGTGCCGACTCCTGTATTTCAGGCGCCGCCTTAGTAGGTGGCCAGTGGTCGGCAGTGGGCAGGAAAACGGCTACGGTCTGTTGGATGAGGCTGAGGATAGTGATTTACGATTGAGATAAGTATGGTTTGTAACATTTGTGGTGTGATATCTTTTGAAATAAAGAACATGCCTTACATAAACAACGCCTGTTGCATGCACAATTTCGTTGTTTTGCATTTCAATAATAATAAGTTTGTACACTTATACAGTATAGACATATGCACATTGTTATTTATTGGGTATAATTGCGTATTTACAAACATTTTTGCGCTAATCGTTAAATTGAGTATCTGACAACTGTTAATCCCATTAACAGTTATTTCACTAAAACCAAAACAAATATATCATCTGCCCTCCCCGCACTCTCTCACATAACCACCTTACGACCTCACTTCTCCAATAGTAGGTTATAGCCATATTCCAAAATGCAAATCACTAACTCGCCTACCAAGGGAAGTTCCGGAATACAAAGTTTTAGTTGCAAATCGTGTGGCTGTTCATTTTGTTTCAAAACTGCCTTGTGACTGCTAAACTTTGTTATAAATAACTTACCGCAAGGCGTCTGCCATTAACATGATCATCCAACCATATCATTCGGCAGTGTTTTGTGAGTGGGTCACTTGGGTCAAACGCTTGATGTAAAACACTATCTCCTTAAACCCATTCCAGTTATGTAGCAACCACTCCGCATTCGGGATAGCATAGCTTCTGTGGCGGTTCCTGGAGTCAGCGCCGTGGCAGTGCGCTCGTGCAGAAGACGGAAAGCCGAGCTACAATTCCGGTACAGAGCCGGCCGGTAGTGTTAGATCTGACACCAGGCTCTGTCAGCATTATCCCGAGAACTGGGCTGCGACAGCAGGAAGAGCTCTGCATTCTGCACGTGCTCATCCATTACAGAACAGACAATCGCAGGTCTTGCGTGCAAAACTGCTTTGCTAGAAGTTCCAACATTGCAGGTATGGAAATGCCAACATTAGCCGTTTTCACGATAGCCGTTTTCACGATGGCTTATTTTGCGCAAAATGTTTTAAAACATTTTAAAATGCTTTAAAATGTTTTAGTTGTAGCCGCTTTCACGATGGACTAATTGCGAAACACAATTGTAGTTAACCCTCGCCCTACAGGTGCCGTATAGGACAGTGTGTAAAACTTTTTTCTTTCGGCAATTGTCCATCGTGAAAGCGGTACAATAAACATTTCAAAAACATTTTAAAAATGTTTTAAAACATATTCGCGCAAAATAAGCCATCGTGAAAACGGCTATTATGTATTTAGCTTTTTGGTAAAATAATTCGACTTATGTTAATTATTTAGAGTTGCAGAAATACAACAACACATTTGGATACCATGAATGTGATAAGTTACTCGGTGAGCATGAGTTACTTGTAGAAAGAACATGGAGCTAAGTCTGGACGTCCCAAACTAAAACCCAGACACAAACAACTGCAAAGGTGTACGCAAATTAATAAAATTACTTCAGTCGCTTGTCAAACATTTAAAACACACTTTAGGTCACATTCTGAATCCGAAAGTTGTTCTTAGCCAGACTGTCTTAAATATGCCTTGCAATAATCGTCTTTCTCCAAAATGGTTGCAAAATATCTCACTTGAGGGTATGACTCACACTATGCAATTTTCAAGTGACGCGAGCGACGCGAGCGACAGGAGCGGCGCGAGCGACAGGAGCGACGCCAGCGACAGGAGCGACGCGAGCGACAGGAGCGGCGCGGGCGGCGCGGGCAACACGAGCGACACGCGCGACGCGAAGCTACTGACGACATTCGTGAAACAGCCGTGCGGCTGATTACCATGGATACGGAAAACATCCTGACTAGCCCTGACCGACGCGACGGGTTAGACATTGTCACCTCTTCATCGGTAGCCAGAATGTCTTCGGTATCCATGGCAACCAGCCGCGCGGTTGTCGCGTCAGTAACGCTGCTGCTGCGCAACTGTCTCTGCTATGCAAAATGCCTCGGCATGAAGCACTCACCGAGATAGTGGATAGTTGTCTTTTGTGACACCAGGTTTACGTGTTCAAGAGTGCATTGGTGACGAGTGAGTGATGTTATCGTCAGTGGTAGCCTTTTAGAGATGTCATAGACAAAGTCCGGAAGTGAATACTGCATGGAAGAGAAAGTAGTCAAATCAGAATTATTTTAGCATAATGATAGCCAAACTATGTCCCATAAGATGCTATGTGCCAATTGTTGAAACCTCAGTAATGATCTCTGCATCAAAGCTCAAGGCAATATGTTACGGCACTGCTAGGAGGTATTTTGTACCGATATAAATTTGATATAGCTAAAAGATATATTCACGCATGTTTTGTTACCTTACCCATATATGATACTATGTTACCAAGATCAATGGAAGATAAATATCGATTCCTCATTGTGCAAAACATAATGGACTTAAGCTATCCACATAGGTCAGAAGTGGAACAAAGGCATATCGGCTAAACAAAACGTGAATCCATTTGACATTTTCCAGATCAGAGTTTCGGCTTCTTGTTTCGTTGATTCATGTTCACGCTTGCGCAGACCGTGTGACAAAGTTCGATTGTGAGTCGAGGAAAATGCGAGCATATATCTCACACACTCCCATAAGCGGCAACATGAGAAAATGGACAATACTTTCCTATTCGTGAAAGATACTTAAGGTGGTAAGAATTTTTCAACAGAGTAAACTGATACGTAGTAGCATTTGATATTTCATGCGTACAGCCTATAAGCCTTTAAGTTATAAGCACACGTCCATCTATATTACTGGCATACTATTTATGAAGGTAGAATCAGAATGTTTACCAAAACATAATTGAATTAAACATGAAACAACATAAAATATATCTAAGAATGGTTGCAAATTGTGTTCATGAATCTCATATCGTCATACACATAGTTGGAAATATTTAAATGCAAATTTGGCATTTAATTTAAAGACTTATTGATAATATTATTTAAGAGAGTCAATAATGCTGCTATGCATGAATGTCATGGAAGACAATGGATGCATAGTCTATCGCAAATTTAAATGTGAAATAATTTATGCATTTTTTTTTCTCGAAGAGGCCATGTTAACCTGAGGCTACTTGGTAAACACAATAACTTAATTAGTACAATATGCTCTAACTGAGCTCTGAAAGCGTCATAGAAACATGCCTACAAGTAAAATGACGCGTTACCAAAATAAATATGGGATGTTTTCGCTTTTGCTCTATATAAGAGACCGGTAATCTGAAACTAGATAACATTGTGTGTCACACTGTCTGATCAGGTCATATCGTCTTTGTAAGCGCTTGATCAGATGCTTTGAGTCGTGAGGTCGAATTAAATAATTGCGCATATAACACATTTTTAGCAAGTTCACACTCGTGTTTATGCCACTGAAAGACTGATTTGATATGATGACGTTGTAAGAGTAGCTAATTTAACTGTACTATGTAGGAATGAGCATAATATATATATACAGGACGGTAGTCGTTGGACTCGTGTACTTTGCAGGATTCATTTATTCCATAACGTAGCATGTCGTAGCTAACAAAATAAGGCAAAAGTTACGTACTGAAGCTAAGAAACATAACAAAAACGAAACAGCTCAGGCTTGTTTGAAATATTTGTTCATCAAATGGAGCGGACTCTTTAATGATATAACTACTTAAAGTGAATGACAAAATATAGATAGCACAATAAAGCAATATTTTGAAATATATTCTTAGTATCTCATGGACTGCTTAAATCGAAATTGTGGAATTATAATTTATTTTGTGTTACTCTGGTGCTCTCGGACTGCTAACAAACAGAAAACTTGAAACATAATAAAATGTCAATGGGAGCATCTTAACTCGCCAGATAAAATAATATGCTATATAACGTAATCAAGTTGTGCTTTGCTACATTAGCTTTTACACTGCTAAACAGGTTCATAACTTCGCCTGAATACTACGGCAAATACTTCAATTGACAAAAATTATCGTTTCGTAATCAGGATATTTACCCCATTAAATTTATATCACATCAGATGCTGCTACAAACATGCTCTCCATGTCTGCGTTGCTGAAAGATCCACCTTGATACCCGATATCTCCCCTCCGTTACGTAGGTCCCGGCACCGCGGCACCACCGCAGTGCGGCCCGTCGCGACATCTGATCCGCTCTGTGGAGCAATCCTCGAGCTGTACTCAGCTCACCGTACAACCTCCGCGCTCACACCCGCCACAGGATAGCTGCACCTCAGCGCCAGCCCGTGCCACGGCCTTGCTCCGCCGGCCACCCTGTGCCTGGCGTCCGCCAATCTGGTTGGCGGAGCGTGCTCTACTGTCAGCCGCTGCCCCCAAGACGAAGATGCGACCAATGAGCGCCCGCGCCGCATCTCACGCTGGCGAGCCGCGGCTCGGCAGCTGCGGCGGCTGCCAGTGCAGTTGCAGACGTGTTGCACGAACGTGTGTGCTCGGGGACGCTGCTGGGCTCGGCAGCAGACGGCGGACAGGAGCCGGCACTGTGACACGCAGAGACAAGCGGCGGAGACGCACCGACACGCAGAGACAAGCAGAGACGCACCGACACGCAGAGACAAGCGGAGACGCACCGACACGCAGAGACAAGCGGAGACGCACCGAGACGCACGCCGAGAGACAGAGACGAGACAGCCCACCCGGCGTTCGCAGCAGCTAGAGCAGCCGCTGCCCCATCTGCCGATGAACGTGAATCTGCCATCGGCTGGAGCCGCTCCCAACTTCAACTTCGAGGTACGTGAAGAGGTGTCGGCAACGGGACGTGCTAGGTGGCTGTGACTGAGACGTTAGGTTGTCTGCATGGTGACGCTGTTACCTGTCTTGTTCGTGAATCTTGAGCACGGTGCCTAGGTCACAACTTGCGCTCGTTTCGTATGTATTTATCCACATACGCTCATGACAGGGGATGATAGCAGACTTCGAATCTAGATACATTAATGAACATCGCTTGCGACACTGTGCAGCAATACATAACATCGATACAAATGTCAGGCTGTGTAAATGCTTGCTGAAAGTTGCTTGACCGGAATTATTAAGATAGCGCGATGCATTAAAATATGAATATGCTTTATATATATTTAGCATAATGTGTAAGTTATGCGTGGGATTAATTCCAAGGTTTAATCGTAAAAGCACGGATGTTTTGATATGCCACATATTCCACTATCATATGTTCCATGACATGTTCATGAAGTCATGTTCATGCACATACCTATATGTCTTGAGTGTGTTCATGCTTAGATATTGAACACTTTCGCTGACCGCTGTGCAGATATAATACAAAATGAATAATTTTCTCTTAATCATTAGCACATCTATAATTGTACATGTTGTTCGATAGTCAGTGGTTGAGCCATGGGCAGCTGGAGTCAGAAATGTCATCTGACATTGGGCGAAAGGAAACATAAGTGATAAATTTTTGACTGATGTATACAATATTTCATATTCCTTGGATGTCTGATCTTTGTGATGAACGAGTGACATTAAACATTTTAATAATGCATACTTTAGTTTGATATATGCCATAAGGTTGTACAACAGGAAAGCTAAATATAAACGCAATTGCATTGCCTGAAACAAATATAATACAAAATTGTGTATTATGTAAAACAATGCTTGCATATAAATTTATTGTAGTTTCAAAGGAGAGCTGTTTACCATATATGTAATGCACATGCTTGCTCGATGAATGATTGGTGACTCTATTTGTACTCAGATGCGCACGCGTGTTCAACTACCTGCAACTACAAAACATAGTCGAATGTGTGATATGTCGCCAAAATTATGTCACGTATGGGAACACTCTCAGCAAGCATATTATGATGCCAAAAGCAGAACACCTCAAAACAAAAAACACATTAGCATGCCCCGATAAGAACCAGTGTACTAGTGCAAGCATTTGAGCCTGTCACTCACACAAAAACATCGATCCAGCCGTTTTTCTGCCCTGTAAAATGCGCTATCTTGCAATCTAAATCTCTCGTCACACCCCATGAGGTAACAAAGCGCGCGAAGCGGCCGTTTTTCTCCTCCACTCTGTTCACATACCGTATGCAGCGGCTTGTTCACTCCTTGTACCGACCACTCTTCATCACACAACCTGCCTTTCGAAAAGCCGTTTACCCTGCCGAGGCAGACAGCGTTTGGGCACATCATCTGCCATGCTGCAGCGACTGGCGAGCTAGTTGGCATTCCTGTCCGGCGTACCTTGCCAGGCTCGTCCTGTTGTGAACATCCGACTGGCGCAGGCATGTTTGTGAGCGGACCAGAAACCGAGTCCGCTGCATTCAGCGTGCGTGTTAGAGAGATGATATATCGCCGCCAGCCCTCCAAAACACCACTTTACAAACGCTTTAGAGCAGCACTATTCATTAGTGGAGCAGGATGAGCAGAGCAGTCGGTTATCGTGCGCCGAGGTGAATACATCTGGGACGTTTACCCGGTGCGGGTGGCTCCCCCAGCGACCCTAGCGACAAACATCTAATGTGAAGAGTGCTTTACGGTCTCAGTCGGGGCGGCTTTCATGCTCCGGTGGCACTGGGGCGCTGGTGCTGGCAAGAAGCGTGCAGGGGTCGCAATGCCTCATGACACGGTCAATGTTGAACGCGGTGCGTCAATGCGTCAATGGTGCGCGACTGATCTGGATCAAAGGAGTCGTGACGTCACCACAACGCTAGAAGCGCAGCGTGGTAGCAGTCATGGTACCCGCTACCGATCTTCGATATCGTCCGAAATCAGTCGCTTCAGTGAAACTGCATTCTACCGCTTGGACAAGAATGTAAATAGCGTTCTCCTTCCATGCAAAACGTCCACCTGCCCGCAAACCAAGGATCCATTTGTCCAATGACTGGCCATCAATCTCAGCGTTTATGTGACATTGCTCCACAGTCTTCTCTGACGACATATTCACATAAGCTCCAGCGTACTCTGGAAAATCCCGCTGCAAAGATCGCCGGTCCGAGCCAGGACTCATCTGCCGACCCATTCAGCCCGCCGCATTGGCCGCCTGCGCCGCGTTCTGCGGTAGCCGTGGCCGCGGATCCCGACCTGTGACCGGCCGCTGCAGCCGCGAGTCGGGAGTCGGGAGTCGGGAGTCGGGAGTCGGGAGTCGGGAGTCGGGAGTCGGGAGTCGGGAGTCGGAGTCGGGGACCGGTGACAGCCTGACCGCAAATGCCAGAAACAAACGGTGACGCCGCTACACATTCTGTTGACTTTGGCGTGGAGTGCCTGCGTGGCCGCGCAGTCGCCTGTTATTAGAAAGTGGCCGGTCGGCGGCGCGGACTGCGTGCAGCAGCTATCCTGTTGAGACAACAGAGCAGCGCACCGTCACCCCCTGATGACAGACATCCTGCCCTCCTCCACCTTCATCGCGGCCACCAGCACCGCCACCGCCGCCAACACCGCCAACACCACCACCACCGCCACCGCCACCGCCACCGCTATCTCCGTGTGGTTCCTCGCAGTCTGCAGCCGTCTAACCACTCCACTCACACGGCCTGCCACTGTGTTGGCGTAATTGTCGGCACCGGCGACGCATCATAAGCAGAGGCGCTGCGGGCCGCGGCCGCCGCTCCTCACCCCGTCTCCTAATGCTGCTCGTGATGCGCGCTCAATGGCAAAACCCACATAATGATACGGATAATTCGGCGCTAAATGGCTGAAAACGCCGTGCGCTGCAGGAAGGGAGCGGGATGGGAGCCAGACGGGAGCCGGACGGGAGCGGGACGGGGGTGGGACGGGCGGTGGGACGGGGCCGCCTGTGACCGGGCGGGTTGACTGTGCAGCCGAGCACATACCGGGGACGCCGCGGCACGTCGCTGGAAGACGTCCTCTTTCTCCATTGTTCCGTGGCCGGCGAAATGGCGCGCATTGCTCATTGTTGCGACGGCCGCCTTTATGCACGCCGGCGGAAGTGAGTGGAGACATCACAGGCTTGCGGTGACTGCCGCGGTGACGGTCGTGGCAGACGCCGCGGTGACGGACGTGGCAGTCGCGGTGGTCCCGGCGGTTCCGGCGACCGGCGGTCGCGTTGTCGCACCACACCCGTCGCCGAGCCGTCAACCCTGCGCACCCGACAGTGCTCCAGATGGACCCGATTGTGACCCAAAGCGACCGCTACCGGTGTCTCCAGAAACCGTCATAACTATGGAACCCAACACCTCGAGAGCGCGCGCGGCGGAGCGGCCTTGCCGTAAACACGGCCGTCCGGCTAATGTAGGAGGCCAGCGATGAACGTGGGACCGGTGAGGGTCGCCTTTTAGAGTCGCCGAGATGACCAGACGCTGACACATTCATGGCGCCATTAAACCGAGGCGAAAACGGGCGCAGACTCCTCGAGCAGCTGGAATCTATTTAGCTGACTAGGTGAGCGTCGCTTAAGGATTTTTCTTTTTAGCACATTTGTCATAGTTTGTGCTGTATCATGAGGCTGTGCAGCGCCAGAGTTGGTCGGTCGGGGACATGACTTTGAATACGGGTCCCGCTTGCATGCCTTTAGCTTACGCGCTCCACAATGTGTACCGGGCTTCTTTTGTGAGGGTGCACCGTTTGATTCTGATTTAGATCAGACACCTGTGCATCGTTACAATGAAATTAGCCCTGCCCAGTACTAATGCGCGCCGAACGAGTTCAATTAATTTGCTCCGGGTGAAATATAATCACAATGACGCATGTTCAACGGATCGAATCATGTTACAGATGACTATCCGCTGGTATGCTCACGTTGCCAAGTTATATGTTCGCATTGCTATGCAAATCATATCACGCTGTGCTCTCTGTTAATGTCGCAGAGAGCACTGCAGAGTACATGCCAGACATTAGACGTTATAAACACAAGTGGCGTTCTCCGCATGGGGTAGAGCAAAGACAAGAGCGCTGCTCGTCTATATGACTGGTCTATTCGTAAGCTCAAGTTATCAATGCATCTAAGTGCCGGTTCTGGCTACTTGTTATAAATGTAGTGGACCGGCCGCACGCTTTATGACTACGTGAGATAAGGAAAGATATATATTATAGACAGGTTGTTCGGATAATCACAAAGTCACGACCGGCACGGTATGAATTAGTGAAATGGGCAAATCGCGCTGTAAAGGTAATATCATAACTTACGAAACTATAACAACTTGAACTAAGACCATTTGTGATGAAACTAAGCCACTGCCAATATTGAAAACCCATAAGTATAGAATTATGTATTTTAAAACTTTAGCAAATAGTAATTTCATTGGCAGAGAAGAGAAGGAACCATGACTTTGCCTATTACTTGGTTAATTGACCTGTTAGTGAAAAATACACAAATAAATTAATTAAATGAGACCACAGTTTGCATTTTAACAAGCAATGTGGGTGCTTCAAGCAGCTTACATCAACCAGTTCAGCCCGGAAGTTCCTGTGTCCGCCCCAGCCCGTCCGGCAGTTCCTGTGTCCGCCCCAGCCCGTCCGGTAGTTCCTGTGTCCGCCCGGTCGGTCGTCGCGCGCTCGGCTGTGTCCGCTCTGTGTTATAAACTAATTGCAGCGTGCAGCGGGGACGTCGGCGGCAACGCTCGCCGTGGGAGTGGAGCACTCGGCTGTGTCGCTTCTCACACCGCGCGGCCGTCGCCGCCTTACGACGTGATACAGTTAATGTCACGGACGGCTTGCCGGCGCCTCAACGGCAGTGCCAGAGCTGCTGAACAGGCGAACAGGTGTTCAGTCAACTGTCGCTGCTTCCCCCTCGATCGTTTCGGTCGTTCTCAGCTGCTTCTGTTCGTTCTCATTTGAAGACATCGTTCGGTTCGTTCTCATTTGAAGGCATCGTTTGGTTCGTTCTTCATTTGAAGACATCGTTCGGTTAGTTTTGCATGCATCCTTTGACTGTCTACATAGGTCTTCCAGCAGGCAGCTCAATATTTCGACTGACATAATTGTCCCGTCTGTCCCGTCTGTCCCGTCTGTCCCATTTATCCCGTCTGTCCCGTCTGTCCCGTCTGTCCCGTCTCTCCCGTCTGTCCCGTCTGTCCCGTCTGTCCCGTCTGTCCCGTCTGTCCCGTCTGTCCCGTCTGTCCAGGAGCGAAGTGCGGACGTTTGCCGTCGTATGTGACTGAACTTGACAGAAGCCGGTGCCGAGGTGGAGGCCAGGGCAGCGTCGACGCTGTATGCGCCAGGATGTTTGGCTTAGATTGTGCGACTCACAGAGGTGGACAGCGTCGCCGCACGGTCACAGAATTGGGAACTGCAGTCTCGAGCAGCAGCAGAAATATCGGGTAGGCTTACTGTCAATGCGGTATACTCACAGACAATGCAATACACTGTGACGGCCAGTCGATGAACTGGATACAAATCGACATTTTTCCAGGAGTTTGGCCAGAAAAGAGTCCTCTTGTCATCTGCTACTTTTAATTCCAGCAGCTGGGCAGCTGGTCGCTAGGGGCTTAACGAGTATATTTATGAGAAAGCTGCCAAAATTGACAAAGGAATTCAGGGAGTCTAGACAACAGACGTAGGTATTAAAAGTCTCTGAAACATGATAAAGTGCAAAAACAAATTTCAGTTTATGATACCAAACTCCAAATTATGATTTGTTACACCTTGCTTTTGTCTAATCCTGTGTTATATGTGGAGATTACGGTGTTGTGCAGTCACGCAGAACGGCTTCAGACGACACGAGGCTATGGTGACACAATATAAAACAGTATACACCATCGGCTGCACAAACAAAGCCAAACTGACACTCATTGCAAACTGCGCCAAATCTGGTGCAAAGCATGGGTCAACTTTGATCTTTAAGCCTGTATTGATTCTCTCCTCCTAATTAGATCTGTCACCGATCTGTGTCATGTCACAAAAACAATGGCAATCCAACCCGCAGACACAGGCCACAAATCAACAGGTGGTCGGGTTTCCCTGCTCAAGAAACGGGAGCGCTGCGCGGGTGTAACTCGAACACGCCGCAGTGGGCTCTCGCGGTCGGTTGAGGTCTCGATCTGGTGCTGCACCCCGCGCCACTCCGCAGCCGCAATACTACGCTGCGGTGCAGAAGTGCAGTCTCTGGTGCTACGCTGCTGCGCACTACTGTAGTCTCCTTGGTAGTTCGCTGTACGACAATGCAGTCTTTGGTGTTACGCTGCTGTACAGAGATACAGTCTTCGTAGTAGTTTTCTGTACGACAATGCAGTCTTTGGTGCTACGCTGCTGTACAGAGATGCAGTCTTCGTGGTAGTTTTCTGTACGACAATGCAGTCTTTGGTGTTACGCTGCTGTACAGAGATGCAGTCTTCGTGGTAGTTTTCTGTACGACAATGCAGTCTTTGGTGCTACGCTGCTGTACAGAGATGCAGTCTTCGTGATAGTTTTCTGTACGACAATGCAGTCTTTGGTGTTACGTTGTTATGCGCTGCTGTAGTCTCCAGGTGATTTCCCGGTACCAGTGCTGTGCGGCGCTGCATACCAACTCAGAGCTAGGCTTCTATCCAGCATTGCATTCTCCGCCGTTCAGCGGCTTCGAACGTATTGTGTTACTGCCGACATGGCGCTCTTGTTCAAACTAAGCCAGCTGACTCTTGCACACGCGCCTCACTGCCGTCACAAATACAGGCGCTTGTTATCACATTTGCGTTTTATGACCGACCATTACTGCGCCCGTGGCATTTACAGCAGCGATGCGCGTTGTTTAACACGCCCGGAAGCCACCGCTACAAATCCAGACATACAAATACACTGCACCTGCTTCAGCCAGCGCCTTTGCATTTGTCCGGCGATTGCTAAGTCGTTGATTCTATTCCATCCGTGGCCCCCGCAGCCGATACCGCGGCCTGGAGATGGGTTGCACGTGCAGTCGGGGCGTCGCCTTCACCGGCGGCCGCCCGCGCCTCGCCGGAGACATAGCACCGGCCTGCCTCGCAGCTCGCGATCGACACCGATATGTCAGTCGACACGGCGGCAACTCGCGCGCCCTGAGCGTTTGCATCGCGAGCAGGGCGTATCCAGTGCAGAGCGCCGAAACCTCAGTCGCTCAGTCCCTCAGTGTGGGATGGGTGAGAAGCGAGGATCCCTCAGTGTGGGATGGGTGAGAAGCGAGGATCCCTCAGTGTGTATGGGTGAAGAAAGCGAGGATTCCTCAGTGTGGGATGGGTGAGAAGGCGAGGACCTCAGTGTGGGATGGGTGAGAAAGCGAGGATCCCTCAGTGTGGGATGGGTGAGAAGGCGAGGATCCCTCAGTGTGGGATGGGTGAGAAGCGAGATCCCTCAGTGTTTGATGTGTGAGAAGCGAGGATTCCCTCAGTGTGGATGGGTGAGAAGGCCAGAGGATCCTCAGGTGTGGGTTAAATGGTGGAGGAAAGCGAGGATCCCTCAGTGTGGGATGTGGTGAGAAGCGGAGGATCCCTCAGTGTGGGCATGGGTGAGAAGCGAGGAGTCCCTCATGTGGGATGGGTGAGAAGCGAGGATCCCTCAGTGTGGGATGGAGTGAGAAGCGAGGATCCCTCAGTGTGGGTTATGGTGAGAAAGCGAGGATGCCCTCAGTGTGTGATGGGTGAGAAAGCGAGGATTCCCTCAGTGGGATGGTGTGAGAAGCGAGATCCCTCAGTGTGGGATGGGTGAGAAGCGAGGATCCCTCAGTGTGGGATGGGTGAGAAGCGAGCAGAGCTCCTGCTGAAAACAACACAACGGACGGATGCTAACACCGGCAAACAGTACACAACAGTCGCAACAGCTTCTGGACAGCCTCCGACACGCCTCGCTCCCGGCACCTCTGTCTGATTCCACCTCAGATAAACCGGCAGCGGAGGGTAGCGGGCGGGCGCCTGGTCGCCTCCTGCCGCCTCCTCTGGTCTCGTCCCACGCCAGTTCCGCTCCACATGATCCCAGGAGTCGTCCGGAAGCGGATGACGGCCGGAGGTGGGAACCGCGTCGGTCGGGATGACACGGCCACCGCTCCCGAACCATTACCACCACCAGCCGGTTCCGCCACGCGCGCTCGCGCCGTTTGCGGTCCGGCAGTGGTTCGGACACTGATGTCCAGCGGCCTCGGTCCAGCTACTGCTCTGGGTTTATTCCAGCTGCGGGAAGTCTCGGCTCGGCTGTAATGTAAGGCATTGCACCGTCTAATCATAGACAGTGTGACGGTGCTTTTTTGCTTGATTTATAGCCAAATGGTTACTTCTTTCAGCAAAGTTAAAGAAATTAATGTCGGACATATCGATGCTCAGATTTAGTATAAGCATAGCATATTTGTGGAAAGCTGAGCGTATGGTTATTTTTTTGTCTTTTCCCCTTGTTATTTTTGTGTCACTTCTGCATCTTGAGAATACAGGCAAACCTATTTATAAACAATGTTTTTGTTCGGTCTGTTGGTCTGCAGCATATTCAAACTCTTCGCTGTTACAGTTGATGCAACAACAACAGCTTTCCCGGCCCGTGTTGATCATCCAAACATAAGCAAGAAACTTGAACACCCTCAACACCACAGCGGGCTCCGCATATCGCTTCGCAAACACCTCTGTGGGCTGCGTGATTCGTCCAGCCAACCAGAGTCGCCTCTTTTTCCGGCAATCATCGTTAATAACCCGGCGGTGTGGTGACGGCGTCGGAGCGGCCGTGTGCCGGTGGTTCGATCCGCTCCGGTGGGCGTCGTGCACCGATAGTTCGCCGTTACCACAAAATTATGCCACATCGGCCGGGCAGTGCGGTCGGTTCTCACGCTGACCGAGGGCCGCTGATGCCGGCCGCCGCTCCGCTGCAACGTGGGCCGGGTGGTGGCGTGAACCACGCGGCCGGCAGGCGCTATTCGCTACAGTTTTCTGTTCTCAGTCTGCTATACATAGGTGGGATAGTGGTGGGAAGACTGGAGGTGGGAAGGCGGAACGCGGCAGTTTCCTCGATCCCGTGCTCTGAATGGTTGGGATTACACGAGGACAGATATGCGTGGAATGAATGGCTGCGTGGACACAGGAACATTCTCACAGTTGATATCTTGATTTGGCTCATTTTTAATTCATCACTGAACAGCTTTCCGTCATAAGAAAACTAACCTGTTCTCATGGTGGTTCGCGGACATGTTAAACACTGTGGCCGGTGCCGGATAACCGCATACTATAGTCACGGTGGTCTTCTGTGTCGGAATATCATTTATCTCCGACTCGCGTCAGAGTTCTATAGCGGAATGAAATATGGACGGTGTCGGGAGGTGGTTCGTCGCTCCGCCCATCTTGAGAAATAGTTCGACTCAGGACGGCGGCGACCTTAAGAACTGAACCGCAAAGCCGAAGGTTGCGAGGTTAACTACCATAACTTACCCATCACGTCCGTCCGTGTGTTTTGACGTCTTACTTAGAACAAATCTGAATAGCATCCGTTGGCTCTTGTTGTTCGTCCTGTCCCAAATTAATTTTCCGTTACATTTGCATGGCTCTCACATTTATCAGCGGAGCATCATTTGTCTCCGTGCTCCGGATAGTAATGACATGCCGTAAACGCCACAACTCAGCCGACAACTGCGGCCGCATGCATCATAATCGCATGCAAACCACCAGTATATATCGGCTATTTATGTCCTCAAGTATGTCTCGGGCTTGTCGCCGGCCACCACGCGAGGAGCAGTNATTTGCTAATAACTTTTGATAGAAAAGAGATATAGACGATCGGTTGACACCACTGTGTTTGTCTCGACCCATTTGCAACATGACCTTGACCTGAGGTCAAATTGTGAAATTGACCTTGAAAGGTCACCATGTATATTTGTTAAAGCGCCTTGTCGAGACGAACACAATGGTGTTAAAGTCATTTCTCTATCATTATTAGATAAAAAGTTATTAAGGAAAACAAAATCTACCAAAAACTGTATTTTTTACCTTCGATGACCTCTGGAGCCTTAACTATTGATCTGAGCTCAATTTTGAGGACACCTTATGTGATTGCATATTTAATGAGCTTTCGATTTTTTTCTGTTTGTTCTTAGCTATCATAGTTCACGAGATATACGAGGTTGTTCGAAGCGAAGTCCAAAAAGTGTGAAATTTGACCTTTGATGACCTCTGGTGACCTCAATATTGACCTTAGCTAAAATGGTCTCTGTAACTTCGAAATGTAAACACGCGAGAAACTTTCACGCTTTTTTCCGCGTCTTTCATCGCTTTGCGCTTTTCAAGTCTAGACGAGAGACGGGAAAGGTCATTTGCCCCCCCCCCCCCCCACTATGGCGACGAAGGTTTCTCGGAGGCCCACCCTGGGCCGGGTAGGTTAAACGTGGCATGCTTGTGGCGACAGACAGCGACCGGCCGGCTAATTGTTCGCTGACCTGTCCCTCGGGCGCCGCAGGTCATGTCACCCGAGGCCAGGCAGGGCAGAGCTCTGCAGAGCCTAGCTCAATATTAGTGAGCAATTCATGTAACACATTTTCATACTATACACTTATACAGTGTATTGTGATAAATTATGGATATCAAACATATAACCAAAGCACACGAGGCATATTTTGGTGGTCTGTAAATGACGAAACATTTAGCCGGAGCGCACTGAGCACAATCACGTCGACAGAGGTGAACGACAGAGGACTTCACTCATCACAAATCATTACCATTCACCATCAATCATCACCTACATCGGCGTCAATCGTCAGCAATCATCACCAAGCCCCACTAGTTATCACGCAGAAATAACCAACTAGCGCCACCAATACCAAGTCATTACCAATCATCACCAACCATCAACAATAATCACCAATCATCACTAATCGTCACAAATAATCACCAATGACCAATGATCATCACCTATCCCCATAGCGGTATCTCAATCCAGAAGATCCAGCTGGTATCAGCTAATTCAGTTCCACATCTGAAAAGAACGACCAGAGTTCATTATCACGAATCAAAACATGGATTTAATCAAGCAAATGTTGAATAAGTCTCATTTAGTTGAGTATGCACTATGCATGCACATTTCACAAATCACATATATCTAGATTCTAGAACACTGGGATATGTAAATGCATCACATTGTCGTAATCACATAATCGGGAGAGCCCAGTTATGTTGTCGTAAAATTGCACCCTCGTTTCTATATCTGGAATTTGTCACGAATACAATAAAATTAAAGCTAAAACTGAGCGATGTATATAATTATATATACAAATTAGTATATTCCTGAATGAACCTAGGCTGTCTTACTACATAGATGTACAATTTCGAGCATGGGCGCATACATTTGTTGAAGCTCATCACGCTAGGTTCTATCGCAATTCAGTTCTGTGTTTTCCCGGGATATACGTATCATGTAAGAGCGTCGAAAAAATCGATCCAATTGACCACGGGTGTTGCCACTGGTCTGAGGATTCCAATCTTATTGGCGCAGTCCGTTGTCATTTGTCTTCTTTAGCACTTACTCAGGATTAAACGTATTTTTAACGGAACACATAATGCTGCGTTTTAAAGGGGCTCGGGATAAATTTTTGAAGGTGTTCGTATGTTGATGCGATTGTTTTTCACATGAGAAGAACGGTTTGGCATTGAGGTTACAGGCGCGGATCTAGGGGGCGTTAGGGCGCCTCCTTCCCCTCCCCAGGTCACGCCCATGTCGGCGCGCCCGTAGGGCGCAACTTTTGTATGCAGTGTCCCCCCCCCCTCCTGACCGAAATCATTGATTCGCGCCTGACGGTTATGCAGGATTCCGGCGAAACTAAACACACCAACATTAAATACAGAACTAGTGTCCAGCTCAGCAAATTACCATTTCATCCTATATCACCATTTTCCCCATTTAGACCTTCCCCTTTTAAGACTAACCTTCGAAGGCCGTCGGGTGGGCGTTCTGAGTCTGTAGTACCGCCATTTTGGCTTCGATGCGGTGCTGGTCCAGCGCAGCCCCCAGCGTCGCGTCGGGTCGTGTCAAAATGCCGCAGCGCCTCTGTGCAGACAGAAGAACAACAACTAAATCCAGTCTCGGAAGCCTGAGCGACAGATCTTCCGTCCAGATGAGAGTTGTTGTCATTTCACGCGCCTACCCAGAACCCATTGGATCGGACTCTTTCACTGCGACTGGAAACTGAAGACTCGATAATGCCCGATGCAACTGGCATGGGCTGAGAACGACATGCTTCCTTTTCGTTTCAGACTGACAAAGACTGCCTATGTACCATGTAGTTGTAAAAGTAACAGTACGCCTCAGTGGGATAATTCATAATTTATGGGATAATTTATTGCAATCTCTATGTTTGCTAATAAGTACAAGGTAGTTTGCACGTACTATTTATCTACATAGTAGGCATATAGGTATATACATACTACATACGCAAAATATATACTACATATTTTGATGTCAGTCCCTGCATGTTTAAAGATCTGAGACTCGCTTAAATTATGTATAGATTCACTGAGATCCCAGATCATGAAGCATCTTACGTTGAGAGAAGTATAAGGATCCCTATGGTCTAATCAAATCTGCATGCATTTTTCGCAGAGGAATCCACATTCCACTGGTATCCAATATCTTCATGCATTTTATGCCGAGTGTTCCACTATGATTCCAAATCCAACTTCGGGATCCAGGAACAAGTTTTCTTCACACCACTTCAAATCGGCGTGGACACTAGACAGTGCCTTAGATCCAATTACTTTTCAAGTATTGAGAAAGATAAGTAATGATACAAGTATGAACGCACCTGTATGAGAGTGAGCCTGGCGTCCATTTTAGCGAGTTTGATGACGGCCACCAGTGGTATCATGATGACCGAAGTCAGAGACATGAGCCATCCAAGAACCGTCGCCCACATCGGGAACTCGTTGTCACCGTACTTGAAAGTGCCGACTGTGACTTCAATTCCCCAGGAAGAGGGTGGAACAGCAACAATGCCTGTTTAAAGCCAAATAAAACACATAGTATTTCTGACCAAATCGTTTTTACTATGCACAGTGAGTAGTGCCCCTCATTCCAGGGTAAACAAGCCAACAACTTAACACAGGTAAAAACTAACAACAGCAACAGTCTGTGGGTGTTATGAAAATTCATTTTTTCCGGACCACTTAGTCGGTTATTTTGTTCGATTCACATTTTCGGCATTCGCATCGAAGACGTTATTAAGGTCGATACAATATCGAGCTTATGTCGGTCTTTGATTAATGCGAAGTCCGGCTATTCGAAAATGAACCACACACGACAAGCAGCAAAAAATAATTGTATTCCTTAAGACATTCCTTTTTCCTTAATTTGATAACTTATGACATCTTCTTCTTGTAGTAAAAACCTAAGATACTTTATTAACAATTGCTAGCTGTCCCAGACATGTAGTCATAATTTGTATCAGGGGTGGGGTGCTACGTCAGTGGTAAAATCAAACTCTGCTCCTCAGTCATCTGTTGTTGACGGTGGTCGGTCGTCGGGGTCGGTAGAGTCAGGTCGTCAGAAAATCCACATTATATTTAGTGCAAATTTGTTTTCCTCAGGGAGGCATGGTTACCGTGCCTTACCCCATGGCTACATCCCGGAGCTGTCCTGTGCATGTATTTGGTTCTTTTCAATTACTACTTCATTGTTGATGATGGAGAAACTTGCAGACACATCAGTGCCCTTTTATCAGCCTATTTATCGGATGAACTTTA
The DNA here is from genome assembly GCA_014673585.1 of Semibalanus balanoides. NCBI lineage: Eukaryota > Metazoa > Arthropoda > Thecostraca > Balanomorpha > Balanidae > Semibalanus > Semibalanus balanoides. Next base: position 26,180 of record VOPJ01007356.1, read on the forward strand.
AATTTATAATAAGTCATCGATATATAAGCGCATTTAAATATTATTCCTGCTCTTTAAAAAGCAAATGAATACACAGGTGTCACAATTTAATATCGGGAAAGCAGTTCAGCATAAGTCATCCGGGATATAATTATGCAAAGCGAATTCTGTTCACATATTTGTCTGCCTGTTGTGCTACCGTGACGATGGCTGGCGAGACCACCTTCCAGCCACTCCCCACCCAGCTGTAGTGGAAAGGGGTAGTTAGCCGATCATGAGTGCGGAATTGTTGTTCCAGCAGGCGGTTCGGCGACCGCGTAAATTGACCCACCACCCCAGCACCTCCGTCATGCCCACGATCAGCGCCGAGAAGGTGCCCGCGTAGTTGTCCATCAGCTGACACAGGCGACACGCAGTCAAGGGGACTGTTTCGTGGAAAACAGGGAGCTGACGTATCAAGAGTCGTGCCCCAGCTTCCACCATGTGGACAAGGACGCGGTCTTATATAGTGCTGGAACAAAGCCTTAGGCTTGTCGCAGCATGCCTAAGGCATTGTCACGCACGCTTGTCACAGCTGTTCTGCATGTTTTTTTCCAGTCGCATGTCTGGAGAGTCCAAAACTATGCAATTATTGACACAATTGTAACCGACTGACACCAAGACATCCAGCCGGGCACTGTGAGGCCATGTTATCAATGTTCTATTGGTCAGCTTTGAACAACACTTAAAAACAAATATCGGGCGAATGGAAGCATTCGTGGTTCTAAAGCAGCAGTTTATAGTGGTTTTGGAAGGGGTATCACCTCAAAAAGTTTCACGAAATTCCAGAAACTCATCGAGTTTCGTTCCCTTTTGCGTTGAGCGGCCATTTTAAAATAAATTTTCCTTTGTAAGAGTTAAGTATGTGTCCTTCTACGTCCATGGGTGTATAAACGTTTTCAAAGTTGGTGTGGATTTTCATTGATGTCATTTCATTGATGTCATTTCGTTGATGTCATCTTATTTTTTCCCCGAATTTCGTCCAATCGTCTTTGAAATGGTGTAAAAATGAATTGTTAAATATAAACGGAAAGTCTAAATGTGCACATGGCACCAAAAAAAGACTTTTGGGTGATCAAAATGGCATTTCTCCTACAATAATTGGTGTGGATTTTCCACACCAACCACATAATACAAATTTACACCCATATCTACGCTATGAAATGTGTAAATCTGCGCGGATTTCAAGCGGTTTGGCCTTTGGGGGACATTTGCCCCTGATGCCCCTCCCCTGGATTCGCCAGTGAATGGAAGCCATAAAGCAGGGGTTTACAGCCCCAATGGCATGGTTACCCCCCAGGGGTGTGGATCCTATTCAGTCAGGAGGCTTCATCACCCCGCCCCTAACTGGAGCTTCAGCCGCCCCAACGTTGACGAGGAAGTGAGTCAAATCCAGGGATAAATATGTATTTTGTGAATTTTGATGGTATTTTACGCGATTTGTCTAGCTCAGCCCCTCCCCCAAGCTTTTCTTGAGAAGCTATGGCCCTGGTTACCCCCTTTTGCTGACCAGAATTACTCATTATCCCCTCCCCCATTACGCAAATAACAATAATATATCGGCTTAACGCTATGCGGTACAGCATAACTTCAGGCGTTTACTACTAGTGCCATCTAGGGACAGCAACGCAACTAAACATGTGTGCTGACGCTCTTGCCTAAAACAGTGGTTCTCAGTGTTAAGGTTGTGGTTGCACCCCATTTTTACGACCTGAATGACTCATTACCCCCATGGCTGAGGGCGCAGGCACATAACTGCGCATGTGCGCGCATTGTCCACCCAACAATTAGCCACAGCCATGGCTGGGGCCGTATACTTTTGTTTTACGCAATGTGGTACAGCATAACTTCAGGCGTTTGCTACTTGTTTCATACTTGGTACTGTGAATGAGTACAGACGAGGTCTCGCTGGTTCATACTCACTAGTCACTGTGTATAAGTACAGACCAGCTCACGTTGGTTCATACTCACTGTGAATAAGTACAGACCAGCTCCCGTTGGTTACTTACTGGGAATAAGTACAGACTAGCTCTCAGACCTAGTTCCTACTTACTGTGAGGATATACAGTCCACCACTGGTGCACATCGGAAGGCCGCAGCAGAACATGAACAGACAGGATCCCAGCAGAACCCAACTGTCGGCCACACACACAACATTATACAGTAGAACATGAACAGGCAGCATCCCAACAGAACCCACCTGTCAGCCACATATGTAGTAATGACAATGAACGGCTTCTGGAGAAAACAAAAGCTGGCAACTTTCGGCTTTGTTTCGTAAAATAGTTGATTCGTTGTCACAATAAAAGGTTAAATAAAGGTTATGTTTAGACTAAAACTTATACATGCTTTAACACGCGTCCTGGAAGGCCTCTGATAATTACACGCTCTGGAGGGGGGGGGGCGGATTTCCCCACTATTATCTCGAAAACCACGCAATGTAGCGGCAACTGTAAAACGGAGTTAGATAGCGCGAGATAAGCTCTATCGAAAGTGTTTCGATATTTTAAGGTCAGCTCAATATTAAGGTCACCAGAGGTCATCAAAGGTAAGATTTTCCAGACTTAGGACTTCGCTCCAGATCCCCCGAATTATTTCGGAAACTATTATAGCTAGTAGCAAACGGAACAAACGTAATCGAAAGTTTTTCAAATTTGTAATCGAACCTATATCCGCAAAGTTGAGATCATGTTAATAGTTAAGACGCTACATGTCATCAAAGGTCAAAAAGACTATTTTTGGTAACAAAGTGTTTTGAAAATAGTTGTTTAACTAATGAAGATAAAACAGTTCGTTTTACGCCATCATGTTCGTCTTGTTCAGGCGCTTTAAAACATATTAACTTTCACAGGTTAGATAAACTGGGAAGTTTGACCTAAGGTCAAGGTCAAGTTGTGATCCAAGTAGGTCAAGCTGCACATCGTGAGACTATCTCGACGAGACAATAGCATTGGTACCGTTTCCACGTCTCTATCTCCATTCTGTCGAGAGTTATTTACAAACAAGTGTTGGTGGTCGCGAAATTAACCCTGACCTTAAGTTTCCGATATCAGACATCTGAGGCGAACAAATGCAGGTATATATGATCTTATGACATCCGCAAGTTTCAAACCGATCGTTCCAAAACTGTGTCTGCATACGACCAAAAACTTTTTTGGATGTGAGGTCATCACGTGACCTGGTTTGGTGACTTGACCTGATATGACTCGAGGCCAATATAAGAGTGGGGAAAAGGAGGCAATAAATAAAGAATGACAGGGACGAAAGCACCCTTCTGCTTCTGTTTAGATAAATTGAATTACATTAACAAATCATACATTCGTTTATTTAATTATTTGTGAACACTTTGATCATCATCTGATGTTGGCATGCTATACCTTTTTGGAAGCTCTGTTTCTAAGCTACAACATTACAATTTCGGCTCTCTATAGATCTGTTTTTAAGGGTTTTAGAGACAAAAAACAAAACGAAGCTTAACTCATATGCTAAAAGTTAGCGGTTAGCAGTTGGCGTTAGCTTCTGCTTTTTAGCGGTCTAGTGGTTGGTTAAGTGTTAGCGAAGTAAATTTTTTAGTTAGCAGATTAGCGGTAAGCAAAGCTAAGTTATCGGTTAGCTGCGCCAACCACTAACCACGCGCCATGCTGAGTCGCTGACCCCTCACCTGAGAGGAAACATGCCAATAACATAATTGATATAATGTGGCTATCAGATGGCGAAGACCGCCTGTCAATTAGATGCTGGATCTAAAAGATATAAACTTCTGAAAAACGTTACGGTCGCGGCCGGGTCGGGTCGGTCACTTATGTGATACAAATACCGTATTTAGTGAGGAATCGCAAGCGCTACGCGCTCGCTCGTAATTATATGCCACGCACCTAAGTTCTAAGCAGATAGGCATTACGAATAACTTTGATCTACGTAAGATATGCTTACGTGTGCCATTTTCTCAGCCGATGAGGGGCGAGGTCAATGATTGTACTGACGACCGTCTCCAGCAGGGTGAACTGGGTACCGAGCCCCAGGGTGAGCAGCATGGAGAAGAACAGCACAGACCAGAGCGGCGAGACGGGGAGACGCGACACCGCCTCTGGGTAGGCGATAAACGCCAGTCCCGGACCTGTCCACCAATATACAAGTTATCACACAAACAGACACAATCTGCAACATCGCAACAAGCTTATACAACAAACACGCACATGCACACGTATATGCACAGTGCACACGCACATGCACTTATTGCACGTACGACCAGGCTGCATCTTATTGGCGTGTAAATATAATGTTATGTTGAGTGTTACATGACACAGGTGAGGTGCGGAAGGAGAAAATAACAAATGGATAACACCTTAGATTTTTGAATCCACTTGTGGTGATATTTTAATGCTAGTCACAACACACCTAGGACCAGAATTCCTACCATGGTTTTATTATTAATACAAAGCATTTATCAGCCTGTTCAACAATTAACATACATCGATACTCAAGTACTTGCTTGACCCAATACTTTATTATTCTAAGCGGAGCGCTGAACACAATTACAGTAGTGACACCATGGGGCTGACAGAGGGTCGTGTAGTGACACCATGGGCTGACAGAAGTGGTTTGTAGTGGACACCATGGGGCTGACAGAGTGGTCTGTAGTGACACCATTGGGCTGACAGGAGTGGTTCTGTAGTGACACCATGGGGCTGACAGAGTGGTTCAGTAGTGACCACCATGGGGCGACAAGAGATTACAGTAGTGACACCATGGGCTGACAGGTTGGTCTGTAGTGACACCATGGGAGCTGGACAGAGTGGTCTTGTAGTGACACCAAGGGGTGACAGAGTGCGTCTGTAGTGACACCATGGGGTTGACAGACGTGGTCTGTAGGTGACACCATGGGCTGAACAGAGTGTCTGTGTAGTGACACCATAGTGGCTGACCAGGAGTTGGTTTGTTAGTGACCACCATGGGGCTGACAGAGTGGTCTGTAGTGACACCATGGTGACTGACAGAGTGTGGTCTGTTAGTGACACCATGGGGGCTGACAGCAAATGGTCTGTAAGTGACACCATGGGGCTGTCGACAGAGTGGTCTGTAGTGACACCATGGGGCTGACAGAACTAGTCGGTCTGTAGTGACACCATGGGGCTGACAGAGATTACAGTAGCGACACCATGGGACTGACAGAGTGGTCTGTAGTGACACCATGGGGCTGGACAGATGGTCTGTAGTGACAACCATGGGCTGACAGAGTTGGTCTGTAGGTGACACATGGGGAAGACAGAGTGGTCTGTAGTGACACCATGGGCTGACAGAGTGTCTGTTAGTGACAACCATGGGGCTGACAGAGTGGTCTGTAGTGACAACCATGGGGGGCTGACAGAGTGGTCTTAGTGACCACCATGGGTGCTGCACAAGTGGCTGTAGGTGACCACCATGGGCTGACAGAGTGGTCTGTAGTGACACCATGGGCTCCTGACAGAGTGGTCTGTTATGACACCATGGGAGCTGACAGATGGCTGTTAGTGGACACCCATGGGTGACAGAGAGTGGGTCTGTAGTGACACCATGGGGCTGACAGAGTGGTTTTGTTAGTGACACCATGGGGCTTGACAGAGTGGTCTGTAAGTGACACCATGCGGGCTGACAGAGTGTTCTGTAGTTGACCCATGGGGCTGACAGACGTGGTCTGTAGTACAACATGGGGCTGACAGAGCAAGTGGTCAGTAGTGACACCATGGGGCTGACAGAGTGGTCTGTAGTGACACCATGGGGGCTGACAGAGTGGTCTGTAAGTGACACAATGGGGCTGACAGAGATTTACAGTAGTGACACATGGGCTGACAGGTGGTCTTGGTAGTGAAACCATGGGGCTGAAAGATTTACAGTAGTGACATGGGGCTGAAGAGTGGTCCTGTAGTGCACCATGGGCTGAAGATGGTCTGTTAGTGAACATGGGGTGACAGAGTGGTCTGTAGTACACATGGGGCTGACAGAGTGGTCTGTAGTGACACCATTGGGGCTGACGAGATTACAGTAGTGCACCATGGGCCTGACAGAGTGGTCTGTAGTGGACACCATGGGGCTGAAGAGTGGTCTGTAGTGAAACCATGGGGCTGACAGAGTGGTCTGGTATGACACCATGGGGCTTGACAGAGTGGTCTGGTAAGTGACACCATGGGGCTTGACAGAGTGGTTTGTAAGTGATACCATGGGCTGACAAGTGGGTCTGTAGTGACCCATGGGGCTGACAGAGATTTTAACAGTAGTGACACATGGGGCTGACAGAAGATTACAGTAGTGACACTGGGGGGTGACAAGTGGTTTGTAGTGACACCATGGGGCTGACAGAGTCGGTTTGTAGTGACACCATGGGGACTGACAGAGATTACAGTAGTGACACCAATGGGCTGACAGAGTGGGTCGTAAGTGACCCATGGGCTGACAGAGGGTCTGTACGTTGACACCATGGGCTGACAGAGGTGGATTGTAGTGATACCATGGGGCTGACAGAGTGGTCTGTAGTGGACACCATGGGCTGACAGAAGATTACAGTAAGTGATCACCATGGGCCTGACAGAAGATTACAGTAGTGACACCATGGGCTGAACAGAGTGGTTTGTCAGTACACATGGGCTTGCGAGTGGGTTTTGGTAGTGACACCATGGGCTGACGAGATTACAAGTAGTTGACACCATGTGGGCTGACAGAGTGGTCCTGTAGTGACACCAAATGGGTGACAGAGAATCTACAGTAGTGACACGATGGGGCTGACAGAGTGGTCTGTAGTGGACACCAATGGGCTGACAGAGTGTCTGTGTGACACCATGGGGCTGACAGAGTGGTCTGTAGTGACACCATGGGGCTGACAGAGATGGTACAGTAGTGACACCATGGGGCTGACAGAGTGGTCCTGTAGTGACACCTGGGGCTGACAGAGTGGTCCTGTAAGTGAACCATGGGGCTGAACAGAGTGGTTTGGTAGTGACACCATGGGGTGACAGAGATTACAGTAGTGACACCATGGGCTGACAGAGTGGTCTGTAGTGACACCAATGGGGGCCTGAAGAGATTACAGTAGCTGACACATGGGGCCTTGACAGAGTGGTCTGTAGTGACACCTGGGGCTGACAGAGATTAACAGTAGTGACACCAATGGGGCTGACAGATGTGGTCTGTAGTGACACCATGGGGCTGACAGAGTGTCTGTAGTGACACCATGGGGGCTGACAGAGTGGTCCTGTAGTGACCACCATGGGGCTGACAGAGTGGCTGTAGTGGACACAATGGGGCTGACAGAGTGGTCTGTAGTGACACCATGGGGCTGACAGAGTGGTTCTGTAGTGACACCATGGGGCTGACAGAGTGGTCTGTAGTGACCGTGTCGTGCTCCGAATACTGCTGTGTCCACCGTGATGAGAAACCTCCACGCGAGATGGAGTGCAGTGCACCACATACGACGCTAGCCGAGCTCCTGGCGCAGAACACGGACTTGTTGCACAAGTGGGTTACCCGTCTGTCGTTGGGCTCAGTGGCCTATATACGTTTCGCATTGTACATCCAGTGTGACTTTCTATTTCCGAGGCATTTCCAATTATTATTGACTAACTAAAGACAAACAATTTGGCCTAATTTATGTTCAAAATATGATTGTGAAGGGCTAAATTGTCATTTTGAAACTGGTGACTAAGTTAGGCAGTTTAGGCCCCTGATCACCGGACAGTAGTGATCACCACAATAGATCACTGTCGTTCACCTGCCCTGAACGGTGGCCGTTTTCTTTTGAGTAAAGATTCTCGAGAACTGTGCATGGAGCCTCAGACTAGGGGCTTCTGCTGACGTCCCAATGACGTCTGCATGCTGCTCTATTGTGTTATGTACCGCGCGTCTTGTGACGCGGTATAGTTCAACGTCCTGACGTCACGCCTTCCCTAAAGCTTCCCATCCCCCTGTCGCTGACTGGTCAACGGACCGTCCTCACAATGCTCATGTCACAAAGAGCACAGCCACGAACTCATAGGCGTAGGAGCCCTATGGGCCAGGGGGAAACTGTCCAACCATTTTCGGATCTTTACATAACGCCTATGGACGTTGCATGGAAAGAATCGACTTCAAAATGCATTTTGCCCCCCCCCCCCAACTTCAAATGAGTTCCTACGCCCCTGCTGACGAACATACCCTGTGCTACCACGTCCTCCACTTTAACACCCAGTTCATGAGCCATGAAGCCGACGATGCCGAATATCACGAACCCGGCGAAGAAGCTGGTCAGGCAGTTGCCACACGCTATAATGATGGCGTCTCTGAAACATACCAGAAGTTAACCAATCCTTCAGCCGAAAATGAGGATCGTTCCCTGGTGGAGTTTGTTGCGCTTCATAAGACAGATCCTTTAATGCAATTAACACATACAAATTGTTGATTTTTTAAGTAAAGTTGACGTATATCATCGCTTTTGCTAAAAGGCATAAGTCATAACACCAACATGTATTAGCGCTGTCTTCGAAATTTAAATGAGCAGCGCTGTGAAACGGAGAACTGAATTTATTGCAAGATAAATAACATTCCATTTCTGACGATTAGACTGTCATAGGTGCGGAGGGAGCCAGCGCAGCTGTTTCTCACTTGAAGTGGTTGTTGTGAAACTGATTGTAAGATGCCAGCGTGATGAGGCCTCCCCAGCACGGAGAGAGCGAGAAGAAGATCTGAATGGCAGCATCGGCCCATACCTCACATCGAGAGAAAGGCATAATATCAACACATGGTAGGTTATCATATTGGAGCGCGAGCGGAGCACACGATACGAGTGAGCGAGTTGAGACGGATATCAATAACATGTTTGAATGATAATATTAAATAGGACATACGTTCAGGGGTGTCAATTTCTGAAAATGATTGGGGGCCCCAATGCTAAACTTTATAGATTCTGGATTCAATTTACCATGCAACGCTCATGGCCTAATGTTAAAATTTGACGTTATTTGGGGGGGGCGGGGCCCTCAAAAGCATACAATCGAGCACCGGTGAATTCTTAATACCTGTAAAATAACTTCTCGAAAGTCGAAGTGGTCCACTCTTCAGGAAGCAAACATTGCACTGTATCGACCGGTATGCACATAATTTCGAAACATAGGTTCTTACTATAGGCCTTAGCACTCAGACGTCCTGTACGGATATGAACATGTAAGCAATATCACACAAATCGCTGTAATAAATGTAATTCAATTTTAAAACTGGGAACTGGGGTCTCTTCAGGAAACATCGACCCAACTAGAAGAAAAGTCATACAACTCTTAAAATCATGTTGCATGAGTCGGGTGATATACCACGCTTACCTTAGCGTGCAGCAGTTTGTCCCAGCGGGGTGTAAGGTAGAAGGAGATGCCGTCCATGTATCCGGGCATGGTAGCAGCACGGACCAGCAGACAAATCAGATCAGGTACGGAAACGTGGCCGTGAAGTACACCGCCTGCAACAACAACACACACACACACACACAGACTGCCGGCGTCAGGCGAGGCGAGAAAACAGAGCCTTCGTCGGGGTATGGTACGACAGTGGATACCTTGCCAGGCGGAGTATGTTGAGCAGATCCGGGCTCTATTAATCAGGTGTCATTGAAATTGCCTACCAAAATATGTGTCGGGAGTTGAAAATTGTACAGGAGCTCCGGATCTTGAAGCCAGGGCTGCGGAGTCGGAGTCAGAGTAGGAGTTGCAGTCTGAGTCGGAGTAAAAGCCGGTTGGAGTCGGTAATGATGGCCGGAGTCGGAGTCAGAGCCAGTGAAATTTGGCCAACTCTGACGCAGGCTTGGAGGTGTTTGTATGTGCGTATAACTATACATATATATTTCACATTTTTTGACCACGTAAAATGATTCGCATATATAAATATGATTGTTGCGAAAGTGGTTTAACTCTTAAATAGCGAGTAATAAATGTGTTTTAGCATATTGGCCGTGTCGGAGGCTGCCTGTCCCGTGTCCCACCTTTCTTCATGTGAATGGAAATAACGTAACGACGCGTCGGTCAGCAGCCCGACGAATTACCGACCGGTGTCTATTTTGTCTGCTGTAGCGAAGGTAGCGGAGAGTGTAGTGTCTCAGCAGCTGATGTCGTACTTGATATCGCATTCCATCCTGAGCGATGCACAGCATGGGTTCAGACCCGGCCGTTCTACGGAGTCGGCAGTGTTGGATACGGTCGGATACTTGGTGAGCTGCCTGGACAGTGGTCTAGTCGGCTGTATTACGACAGCTGACACGTCTAGAGCGTTCGATGCCCCGACATCCCCGGCTGCTGAGTAAGCTAGGCTGGTATGGCATATAGAGGATCATTGGTTCGAGGATTGGTTGAGCGGATGCGTTCAGGTCTGGGGAGGGCAAAATACATTTCCGACCACTCACGGAGTGGTAAAGGGAGGTAATATTATGTCTAACTTTTTACCAATGACTGAGTATCTTACTTTTGATTGAAAATTGTAATGTACGCGGACGACGTTCATTTTCTTTACAGTCACACCCCGAGCATTGAGCAACCTTGTACCTTTTGCAGCTCGAAACTCAGGTTCAATCTACGATGTAAAAGGCTCAGCGGCATGGGTCATTGAGAATACCCTGAAAAATAACCCAGTCAAAACTGACCTTGCCTTGCTAAAGCATAGACATAGCCGTGCTCTATCAAATTTCGAAGTTCAGTTTGGTGCAGCCAAAATCAAGCCCTCTGTTAACGTTAAGATTTTAAGGTGATCGTAGACAGTGGTCTCACCTTTGATGATCACGTTTCATTAGTAATTCGTCGCAGTTGTACTACTCTTGAGTGTTGTTCAAACTTGCAAAACGGCTGCCGAAAGAATTAAGGCAATTGATAGTCGAGACGCTTGTATTCCCACACCAGTCATACTGCTTATCTAATTGAGCTGGATGTGGCAAGGCGCAGCGACGTCGCGTTCAAAAAGTGATTAACCAAACCATTGTGCACAGGTTGTATTTGGCGTTCGTAGATCGACACATGTGACACCGCTGTTAAACGAGCTAATATGGCCAAGTGTCGACCAGCTTATCAGCGAATGTGACCTGTNGAGGGAGGGTCACTCATGTAAGGGCTTTGCAGTTACGCACTGCAAAACCTTTACCAGTAAAGGCTTAAAAAAGAAGAAAAAAAGAGAAAAAAAGGCAGAATTTGTTTTTATGTAAACAATGTCAATGTATTTTTTGGGTTATACGCCACCACTCATAAACAGGTGACCAGGAGTCGACCACTTCGATCGATCCCATCGACGCATATCACCTTACATCAACACCATGTAAGGTGATGTTCACACCAGAAAGCAAGGAGAACATGTCGCAGCACTTCCAGCCAAAAATTGAAGACAAATTAAAAAATGACAAGAGGACAGTAAGTGTTAGCTGTGGTGGCAATAACACGTAAGTCAGAAAGTATTTAAGATGGTGAAGTAACGAAAGCTCGATTATTTCATCTCGTCCATTATTTACATAACAAAATTAATTTTGTCATGTTATTGAGCATCACATTACATATTCACTTCATCATTATAGAAAACATAACCATTTCATCTATAAAAATCATAAAATGGATATTTTAATTTCCGGCTAAGAATGAGAGACATTACCAAAATACTGGGTTAAAAATATAAATATATATATCTTTCTTCGCTTACTCAGGCATCCTCTGGTTAAGACCTGCCCAGTGAATATTTCCCGATAGTTTTGCTGACTTTTCCTGCTATCATATGGACTTTAAAAAGTTGGGCTGCACAGCCATGGCGCTACCCACCCAGACCCACCGAGCTCTCAGCTCAGTACCGTACGAAACGCTCCAGATCAGTAGAGGTCCCCTTATCGGGGCTTGCAGCCCTCTATATCCGGAAGCTCTCACGCTCAGTAACCTGGGGCGTACTCTAGACGCTCCAGACAGTAGCAGGTCCGACCCAGTTCTATAAAGACCGAGTTCTCAGCTCAGGGCACCTTGTACGAAAACGGGTCTCCAGATCAGTAGGGCCATCCCTCAGTTCTATACCGACCTCGGGGTCCGCTTCAGTCACGTACGAAAAACGCTGCCTCCAGATAACAGTAGAGGACCACCCTCAGTTCTGAGTACCCGAGCTCCTTCAGTCTCAGTAGCTTCGTGACCGGCAAAACGCCCAAATTGAGGAGGAGACGGCCATCCCAGTTCTATATTCCGAGCTTTTTTTCAGCTCAAGTACCCACCTGTAGAAGACGCTCCAGATTAGTAGAGGTCCACCTCCAGTTTCTATACCGTTTTAGCTCTCCGGGCTCAGTACCGTACTATACGCTCCAGAATCAAGTGAGGCCCACCCGCAGCTCTATACCAGAGCTCTCAGCTAGTACCGTGGTTACGATATAAAGAAACCCCCCGCTCCCAGAAAAAAAAATTAGAAGACCCAAACCCAGTTCTATACCGACCTCTCAGCTCAGTACCGTACGAAACGCTCCAGATCAGTAGAGGCCACCCAGTTCTTCTGACCTCGGCAGAGCAGATCTGTACACAGCCGTCCGCTGCTTGGGTGGAACCGTGAGAGCCAATCGTCTGCTCAGCACTCTCGGCATCGATCTGCTGGGCACGATGATAACTGATCGGCAAAGGCCCCGCCACGGTCATTACCTCACTCTCTTGAAGGCGCGGTTTGCATGCCGATCACGACTCAAAATGTTCCGGTCGATTATTGCCGGGAGATGCTACATAGTAGGACTCTCTTCTGGGGTCTGGTACACCCCGGAACCCGGAACATGGACACGTGTCTGGACTAGTGGTTGGGACAGGTGGGGAAGTTGACAGCGAGTGGTAAGGGGAAAGCTCAGAGACCAGGCACACCTTTTGTCGACGCGATGCGTCGAAATTCTAAAGCCATAGAACATTAACTCAAAGGTCAAGGAGTCAACTCTGTGGAACGTGGTTTATTCTGCAGGGCACCGCACCTAGTCAATTTATTTTACATCGTGCCAGATGCAGATATTTTTGCAGACGCTTCTGAAACCTTTAAATCACGTTTTGTAATCTGCATAACCTATATTTAGCATTACGGTGTCTTTTTCGAGCGCTGCTTTTAACCTGAACATTGTATCATTTATTTGTATGCTTTTATATTGACATTTAAAGTTTGGCTTAAAATACTTCACTTGTTAGTGGGGCGACTCTATTGGTGACAACTTCAATAAATCAATAAGCAAAATACAACGACCAATGTCTGTGACTCATTAAATCTCGCTCCGTTCCACTGTACGTCACGTGATGTGTCCCCAGAGTCAGAGTCTGAGTCCCCCGAGTCGAGTGGCTCACTTCCGACTCTCGGTAACGAACGAAGGCGCTCGGAAGTTATGCGGTAACGTCTGAACCATAATTGGTATTGCGAGTGAGATGCAGGTTTGAAATCGTAGTAGTACTTGAAGGAAACATCTGTAACCACTGCGTTTGATTAGTTCTTTACAGATCCGTATGTTTCAGTTTGAGATTTGTCAGATGTGTCAGCAATGATGGCCGATTTATTTCATACCGAACTACGACGCAAAATAAGAAGAAACAAACGAAATGCTTGTCTTGACATATTGTTTGTTTATTTCCCTAATGCTGAAGTTAAGTTGAAGTACGGTAGATCTTAATTGAATTACTATTCAAATTAGCAGTTCAATTAAGATATCACTTTTTATCTTCCTCTGAAATGCAGACCTCGCATGCATGGGTTCATACTTCATAGCAGTGTGTTTCATGGATCGGGTGCACCCATGGGTGCCCACTCAATTCTTCCGATTGTGTGGGCTGGGTATGAATTTTTCGACTTTTCATGAGTACTGGGTGGGCATGGGTATGACAATTTTTGAGTCATGTAGCTAGCCATTATTTTTTTACTTGACAACCAGGTATTTTTACCAGGTAGGTAAATATGTTAATAAATGAAATAGGACACTTAAACAATAAATTAAGGCAATTATATGGGAACAATAAATAATGGTAAGTAGGTACTTGGCAGTAGTGAAATATTTAAAAATCCCAAATTATATCCGGTCCAAAGTCTGAGCCAGTATGACAATGTTGATCGAAAAGTGTTTGATGATTCAAAAGCCACAGCAATACACAGGTGCGTGACATTATTTCTCGTTAATGGCATGCAAATCAATAAATTAGGATAACGGTTGCAAATTTTGTGAAAATAATTATCTGCTTAAAATGGATGGGCCGGACCGGGCATGGGTCTCAATATTATTAATTTGAATGGGTCTGGTCTGGGTCTGAGTTTGGTGTTCATGGGCTTCGGCTGGGCTGGGCTTGGGGTTTAGGCACCCATGAAAAACTATGCTTCATAGGCACAGGTACGAGTTTTTAAGAGTATATAATTGACTGCAAATTTTGCGAGCGGCTACCAGAACAGCTGCTATAGCCGAACCGATTTCTATAGGAAAGAATAGCCATACAACTGTACAGGCATGCTAGGGTAGATATTCAAGGTTTACAAGGTCTGTACCTATGTTCCTTTTATGTCCTTTAGGTGTCAGTGATTCATTTTTGTGCTGGGCCAACGGTGGTTCTATGTTTGACGTGTTCTACGAGCTTCCAGCTAAACAGCTCCAATCCATTTAGTTTTGCAGTGGAATTTGTTTATCAGTTTTATTGATTTTATTAGTTTATTTAATGTAGACGCCAGCAGACAGACTGGAGTGTTATGTGAATTCTTTTGTTATGTCCCTGGTACTTTATTATTTCCTAGTTTTCTTCACATAAATACCGTTTAGTAATTGCACCACTTCAGTCAAACTGTAATTTCGTTGATCGGCACAGCTGGTTAATTAATTTAAAGTAAGCTGAAATCTTCTCAACGAGATATCTGACCTGATATGTGTTGTGTAATGCAGAACCCCCAAATTACTAATGCAAACGTCCACCTGATGATTTTACGCGATATCAAACGCGGTAATATTCTAAAAGCAAACAAATCCAGTGCGCCTCGCACTGATACGCATCATGTCGCTTCGCACTTCACGCTCCGCCAACACATACAGGCGAGTTTGAATCCATTTAGTTGGCGAGGATATCTCCGATGATGTTCGTGATACCTGCGGCGACTGGATGTAAACCGTAGATTTATGGCGCATCACCAGGTGTGTAGCTGACAGAGCATCGGAGTGGCTATGCGCTTACATTTGACCTCGGCCTTGAGATAACAATAGCGATGCTATAGTTTTTGGCGACAAATTTCGTAATTGTCGCAATCGACACGACGGATAGCCGTTTCAGAACTGGAATATTAATTTTCCCAAATTGCATCTGTGACGAGAGTATCAATCAACTTGAGATAAAAAGTCGTCTTAAAGTATAGCCCGTGCAGTTTTCTATCAATTGCACACTTATCAATGCTTCACAGACCTATGGTTTTCGTAATGTTTTCATCACAGACATATTCGCTAACTTGACTAGCGTTCTAGGTCTACGTTCTATTTCCAGCCACGTCCCACCACAGCCTCGCCACGCATATTAGTGCAGTTCTGATGGGCCTGTGGGTCGGGCCAGGACGGAGTGGTGCAGATTCCGCCAAGTATCGACCGGCACTGGGTCAACTGTTAAACCGGTCCGGCCCCGCCTCGGTGCGGGATTCAGCCAGCTATCGTTTTGCCTACTGTGGTAGACCCTCATCCATGGTAGACCCAGAGCTCCGGAAGATAATTTGTAGACCAACTGTATGCATGCCTATAATATTTGTTGAATTGCTTTTGATGAAGGTGTGCGCGTTGATGTTTTCTAAAATGTAATTCGTTACCCATCAACAAAGTCTTGCAAAAGATGATGACAAAGCCTGGCAGATAACGTACCTGCATTCAACTGTCCATAACAATTGAGCTTAGCTTATCCCGCGCCCTACTGGGCCTCTGCATTTCCCGCGCCCTACGGGGGGAGTTTGAACACCCCCTTCTAACTCGGCTTCTATGGCATGAAGACAAAAAAAACACACTGTTCGAACCGTCATCAAAAATCATTATGGAACTATTTCACATTTGTTTTCGCTCACGTCAAAATTCAGGTCACCAGAGGTCAAATTTTACAGTTTTAGTACATTGCTCCAGAAACCCCCCAAATATATCGAGAAATATCTATATTTATCCCAAATATCTATATATACCCCAAATGTGGAAACAAACGGAAAAAGAAATCGCCAGCTATTGAAATTTGCAGTCGCACCGTTTTTTCCTCAAGTTTGACCTCAAGTCAATAGTTCAAGCTGTAGAGGTCATAAAAGTCAAAATGCTGTTTTTTGGCAAAAACTATTTTCGCGAATAACTTCTTACCTAACAAAGATAACGCAATACTGTTTACGCCATCGTGTTTGTCTCGTCAAGGTGCTTTGCAATCTGTCAATTATTACAATATTAGTTCAACTTTAAAAATGACCTCAGTTCAAGGTCAAGTGGTGACCTAAGTAGGTAATGTTTCATATTAGAAGACGTGCCTCGACGAGATAAACACATTGGTAGAGGTTGCACTTCTCTATCTGCACTATGTTCAGAGTTATGGACGAAAAGATGTTGGTGACCTTAAATGGCCTCAGATGACCCCGTATGGGTCACTGAACAAAACTTGCACTTAGATCATACATAACATCCTATGATAACGTCATCCAGAATTAATTGGACTGATATCCTCGAAAAAGGAATCACTTGAGTATTTCTCCGTTGACTTATAATAGAAGGTCCCAAAAATGACCCGACCTCAGGTCACCGATATTAAAAAAAAAACGAGATTGTCACTTTGTAGGTGCTGATGGCTTAATGCAATTCTTTAAGTTTGATATAAATACCCTAGAAACTGTGTTCATGGCACGCCCGCCAACTTTTTGGGAGGTGGGGTCACTTAACCTGACCTGGTGCCCTGACCTAATCCGACAGGAAACTTGAATTTTCGTAAAATGAGCGGAAAGGATTATAAATAAGATATACATATTTGTCGGCACTGTGCGTCTCTGTTTTTTTGTCATCTCGATAAAACCGCAGAGGGGTGTTCAAATACCCCAGTGGTGCGCGGGTTAACCCTATTCCTTGCGGGCGGCCAGAATTACGTTAACCTGCGGGGGCAGGTTCTGCCCCCCAGATATCTCGAGAATCGCTCGGCCGATTTCAATGGGACGAACACCATTCGATTTTTCGTGACGACATGGACCCCGAAATTGCTTTATTGTTCAAAAATGGGGGGGGCAGGGGGCAAAAAATACGAATACCTGGGATGTTTTTTTGAAAGGTCATTACGGCCATGTGATTTGAGCGATGCTCATGCACAAAACGTTTTTGAGCTTCCCATATCATGGTTTTTAATATATAAAAGGTTCAAGTAAAACAATTGTAAAATCATAGGCGTACTCAGGGATTAAAAATGGGGGAATTTTTGATAAAAATGTGTGTTGTTCGTGAGTGTTTGGGACGACAAAAACGTAACCTGCGGGCTATGTTGCTGTAATTTGTTAAATGTAATATATTGCGCATAGGCGAACTTAGGCAAACAACGTGGGAGGCACCATGTGCGGAACGCCTTTTATCATCTTATTTATTTTAAGTTAAGCCTAAACTGACGGAGGACATCGCCTCCCATTTTATGTACCTGAGTGCGCTTCTTCCGCAAAATATGTATAATCCAAGTATGTATGATGTATATAGCAGTGACAAAGCTTCTGACGCTTTTATTCCACCAAAAACTACGAAGGAAGTATGCGCCGCACAACCGCATTCACAACGACCTCCCAAAGAACATGAGCCTGGAGCCGCCTCTGCTGGGCCGATTGGTCAAAATTTTGACACAACACGCGTCATTCATATTTAGGAAAATTTCGGAAGTTTCAAAACGATAGACTTAACGGTTTAGAAGCGGTGGGCGAAAAAATACCGGGGGGGGCAGAATCTGTCCCCGCAAGGAATAGGGTTAATAGTCGTTGGGCAATGGGCATCGTGTTCCATAAAGCATTCAGAAAATGAAAATCCATCGATATAGGAATGCAGCATTACCCTCTACGTATCAGCTTATTGGCTATTTCGGTGTCGTTTTGCAAAGTATGGCCAAAACACTTGATGCTGTGGCGGGGATCTACTGTGATACTGTGGCGGGCGTCATTACGCAATACGCGCACCACTGCGACGCCGCTGTGCTGTAAGGCATGGGTGTATTCCGTCACAGTCCACCTTATATCGAACGATGCAGTGTACGGACTCAGCACGGCGATGTGTCTGGCAAGTGTCATGCATGGATCAAGCGATCACCCTCTGTTCCTTCTTTTTCGCTGCGGCTGGTTCAGATTATTTAGTCACGCTGCCAGTCTCTATTGATCTGTTTGACAATGTAGCAGTCGTCCATCGTTCAGCATCAAAATAGCTGAATATCCCAGAGCAGCTTCCCAACCAGAAGAAAGCTACGATTTCTCAGGCGAGCCCTTCGTGGCAGATCTCTTTTGTTCGCTGCAGGACTGCTGATAGTGGTCTGGACTTTCTCTTGCGGAGGATGCACTCAGAAATGCATTTGATCGCGATCCGGCTTTTGAGGGAGGGCCAGACGGGGTATTGAATTGAAATGAAGGGGTATTGAGCGTTCTCCACCAGGATGTGGATGCAGTAACTCGCGAGTTACTGGGGGTATATTGTATATTCCATAATTCGACTTACGGGGGGGGGCTAATTTTTGCCCCCGCTCAGATCTCCGAAATGACTGGATTGATCTAATAAAATAAACGGCATTCAATAGCCCTGGTAAATTTGTCGAAGGAAACCTAATATCGTTGGCCTTGGGGTCACCGATGACGTCACAGTTCACGTCAAAGACATCATGTTTGACCGTGTCATACAAGTCTCGTCGGATATAATTGTCGCGCAAAATACTATATTTAACACATAAGCAGTTGATTAATCGGTATAATTCGCGTTTCTTACACTTCGGAGTATCATTATAAGCAGTTGATGACCTTGGGTCAGGTCAAGGTCATCCAAGGTAACGAGTTTGAACTGCACATTATGATCTTTAGGCGTTGTAGCACATGTATATATATTAGATGTGCTGTCTGGTTTTATATATTGATTATATATAGCACATAACATGGTTCGTTTTTCATCTAGAACGCGAAACAATGACCATAGAACATGGCTTGTTTCATAGAAATAGCAGGAAAATAAACCACACAAATGTATTTTGTATGCATGTAATGTTATCGAGGAGGTAATATTTTGTCTATGAAAGGTCATAAGTCAGTCATTTCTGATGATGTCAACATCAAATTTTGAAAACATATTCACCGGACACGTCTAGATCATATTTAGTCCGGTTTTGGGATACTGCTGTGTTTTTTCTCGACAAAAAATGTCTTTTGATCTCTCAAAATTTGGGATTTTTTATAAAACTCGAAAATAACAGGTAACATTTTGATAGCCGAGTCTATTATCAGTAATTTTATATATTACAATGTAATTTATATTGACAAAATATTACTTTTGAGAGCGTTTTCCGCAAAACTTGATTTTTCGACAAAACCGCAGAACATTTCGTAAATGTCATGACCTTATCATTTTCTTTCAGTTAACATGTGTAAATTTGATATGTGAGAAGGTATTGAAAGTTTGGTGACGATAATGCTGTTGGTTTAAAAGATATTGCAAAGTAGCGGAAGGGGGAAATAGACCCCAATAACTCACGGTTTAAGGTTTGCGCAAGGTAAAAAATAGGTGGCACCAGAATGCTAATGTTTATAGTACCTAACTGATGAGCACATCTGTATGTATATGCTGCTGCTTTAAGTTCTCAGCTGCGTTCTGTAGAAATATATTATTGAGACATGTCCTTATAATTGCCATGGATGAAAAACGAAGCTTGTAAGCAGTAATGTTTGTCATTTCCTCGAATTTTTAATATTCTGCCTATTCTATTCATAAGTTGCAAGGAGCTATAAGCCGTTTTCACGATGGCTTATTTTGCGCGAAATGTTTTAAAACATTTTACAATTTTAAAATGTTTTAGTAGTAGCCGCTTTCACGATGGACTAATTTGTGTTAAAATGGTTTAACCCCCGCCCTACGGGACCGTAGGGCGAGGGTTAAAACATTTCTCGCAAATTAGTCCATCGTGAAGACGGCTACTACTAAAAACATTTTAAAACATTTTAAAATGTTTTAAAACATTTCGCGCAAAATAAGCCATCGTGAAAACGGCTATAGTGCGATTGGTGACCACAAGGTAAGGTGCGCATTATAAGCTGATCACCTACATAAAAGCAGATGTTACTGGTTGTCTCAGCCCATTAATCTCTTAAAATGACTGTAATGGAAATTTACTGCTGGATCCTGATTTACCCTAACTTGGCTGAATAAGTTTTCACTGTACTGCTATTCATTATGCACCCAAACTCTACGTAATTCGTTGATTTAATGTTTTGCCTTTGAAATGAAATTGCACAGCAGAATAATAGAGTAGAAAACTTAAGTCAGTATTCCCAACTCGAAACAGCAGTTGTTTAATTGCCCTAAGGCTATTCTGCTCTGCAGTCAAACCATGCATTACTAAGCAGGATCTGTATGCTGTCTGAGTGCTTTAAGCGAAGCCTCAGGCCAACCCCAGCTGGACTAGTTCAGACGAAGGCTCGGATTTAAATCGTCTGAAACTCTTTCAGCTTTACGTCTCCAAATCACAGGAGCACAATGTCAACCTACGACCTTCTCCACCGAGTCCCTTGAGACGAGATATCCGCCTCTGACCTGCAGACTGCAGTCAGTTTCCCGCAGCGCCGCCTCTGGCCGCCTCCGATAATTTCAGGCGCACGAAAATCGGAGCGCTTTAGCTTGTTAAATCGAACGCACGGCTGCCACACGACCCTCAGCTGGCTGGCTGGCTAAATAGCGTCAGGTTCGGGACCGTTTCAAACGCCCTCTGATTGGAGCGTAGTGGAGAGGATGGAGATTTAGCGACACGTAGTGGGTACCAGAGAGCGTCATTTAAGTTTGGGCAGGATCAGGAAAGATGTCTGATTGCACAGTGCATCATTGTGGCAATGGGAATATAGCTAGTTCAGTAGCGCTGTGAACACAAATCAGGCTAAAACAAGAATATGACGAACAGGAATACAAATATGACGCACAAAGTACGCAGAGTGAAAGCCAAGAGCATGAACAATACAAATACAGTTTGCACATAAAACGCTGCAAATAATCGTTACAAGTATTCAATATGGCATTGCTCTACTCGGATACGCTCTTTGATTAAAAGCATAAGCATAAAGCATCAAAGGCTTGGTTCCATTCTTAGGTTCCTGAAATACGACAATCAAATTGTATTCGCTGCTATTAAATTTGAGCGTTTGGTGCAGCGCCAAATACAAAACGAGTTAAGCAAATTTTATGACAATAAGTTACATAGCTGCAATGATTGTAAAAATTTGTTTTTCATCATGCTCGTAACATTTAAAGTGAAGCAATACTTTATTCCTAGGAAATGCCTGAGAGTGACTTTATCACCATCAGTATCTTGCATTTTACTTTTTACGAAATAAATGCAGTTTTGTTAAGTAATAAACAGGCTACGAATTTCCAACGGATTTTGTTTTGGTCATGGTGGTAGTTGTACATTGATGTTTTATTGCGACGCACTATTAAAGTTATGTGACACCAAGGGCGGAGAATTAGGGGTTTTGGGGGTGCTCAAGCACCCCCTGAGCTCAGAAGTGCACCCCCTCACTGTCAAAAAGCACCCCCTCAGAAAAAAGTCTGCTGCAACTAACATCAACCACAAGCAAAAGTCTCAAACTGATGTTGAACAAATTGCTATAAACTTTGTAACTATTTTTTTGATTTCTGCGTAGCTCATGTCCTGTCAAGCTAGTTATTTGATACTGTTTAAAGTACACACTATTTTTAAAAGGAGGTTTGTCAGGCATACAAAGATCAAATGTAAATGATTTCATTTCATCCTAGAGAGAAAGCCGTTTCCCAGTTTTGCAAGAAAGTCAAAATGGGTCAAATCCAAGAGAGTGGCGTAGAATGGGGTGAAACATCAATTTAGACAGTTATATATCATATGTAGAGGTTTGATTACAAAATGAGCATTATTTCCAACTAGCAGATCTAAGAACAGGCAAGATGAGCATGATCAAGTCCTGAGTTCATCTAAAATAGACTCAAATTGACACATTTTTGGATTACTACAAATACAAACTAATTTCAAGGACGCTTCTAACAATATAAAATCTGATTTTTTAACTGTCAAGTAGCTATCACGAAACCTGTCTACTTCAAATATAGTAAGTTTGGCTTCATTTTTTTAGGAAAGTTATGCTTCTCCCCTCCACAAGAATAAAAATAAAAATAGAACTTTGATACACAGATTACCTATTCCCTATCCCTAGTTGAATCCTTGAATAAATACTAACCAACCTTGTAAAACTCACTTAAAGAAAGAACTAATAGTCGATATAAAAAACATAGATTTTGAAAAAAACAGCATAAATAAACTAACTTAAAAACGCATTAAAAATAATAAGAGTCTAAGACATGAGTCCGCAAATCGAGTTAACAAAATATTGACTAACGATTAATGAGCGAATGCGTGGCAGTGTTAACAAAAATAATTTTAATGACGTCATATGTAAAATATTTACAGATTACATCAAACTTTATGCGTAACATCTGTACATTAACATCTTTTTGTAGTTGTCAAAAACAACTATTATTCATTAAATATTTAAGAGCATTAATCAATCTTCACTTCTTGGTCTATTAAATGTATTTACATCACCTGTCTTAATCCTCATGCGGCAGCACGGTCTAGAATCATTTCCATCGCCTTTTTACAAGTGCGCCAGCAGAACCATTGAAAAAGTGCGCCAGAACCTATGAGCGCTCTAGAGGGGCTCATATCCAAAAATAAACAATGGGAAAACTTAATCAGCGCCGTTAAAAATCCTTACTTCCAACTTTTTTCCTCAAATAATATTTTACCCTTTCTCAGCAAAAAGCAGCCTCACTTTACAAACTTCTGTATATTTCAATTCTTAAAAATACCTTCATTTCTCACTTAACTGTCCCGCATTTCTAAACTTAAAATGCCTCGATTGTCACACCTTTCACCGTGTATAGGCAATTGTAAGGGCCGGGCGGTGCAGCTGGTTTTGATGACATCCTTGGTGCATTGACAAAATATTCTTCCATATTCTTCGTCCCCAGAATATCGTCTGCGAACCTTTCGGATGGATCTTAATCGAACCTTACCTAACCTTCTATAATATATCACTCTGATGAAGAATTAAACCAAAACTAACCCTGGGTGGAGATTGGTTAAACTAACTTTGCCATTACGTACCAGTGACGTCATCAATGCTCGATGCTCGGGTAACGCTAACACCTTTTCAACTTTACATAAAAGTAGAAATATGAAGGCCGAGGTGAATAGGCTGATATATTAACTCTGAATAGGCTGCTTTCTTTGTATTAAGTTGTTATGAGGGAAATTTTAAGTTGTAAGTGAGTGAGATAAAGGTGGCCAAAGTATTATTCCCCTATCAACAATTTGCGGAATAATACATTAAAAAAACTTTCCGCAACTTTAAGCCCTCATATTACAAACTGAAATTTTCCTTCTCAAAAAACCATATTTAATTACAAAAACCAGCATTTTTTCACCTCAGGGTCCAACTTTTATCCCTCATATCAAACTTTTTGTTAGTTTGTTCTGGTGTAAAGTGTTAACAAGCATCGAGCATTGGTGACGCACTCTGGTGTCTCGTGGCCAAAGTTTAGTTGAACCTTGTCCGCCCCTGTAGGAAAAAAGTTGGATTATTTTTCTCCGCCCCTTGTAGGCTCCATGGGAGAAGTGCTGGATTTCTGACCATATCCCGGTAGTGGGAGCGCCGGGTTCGAGTCTGCTTCGGCGCTCGCCATTTGCTCCTGACTGGATTGCCTCGCGCCTTGGGGTCATGCGGTCGCACTCAAGCCCCATGCGTCAGGTGACGTTCAGTGTAGCGGGGCGGACCGTTGTCCAGGTTACGTCGGGCACTATTCAAACCTTTACGTCTCTAAATTTCTGGCCGGCCAACCAGGAATTGCGCTGATCGGGTTGTGTGAGGTCAGGACCAGCGCAAACTCTGCTCTAGCGCCGGGTCCTGACCTCAAGAAAAGCCATCCCAAACGAAAACATATTCGGGGTGAAAAATTTATTAAAAAAATATATCCATCCCAGCCCCAAGGGTTAGCGTTAGAATCCCTCCATCAGGCAGTGATATGTTTGATAAGGATAGGTTAAGGTTCGTATTAGATCCATCCAGAAGGTTGCATGACGAGATTTGCGGACGAAAATTGCGGAGGATCATTTTTTTCTATGCACAGTTTTTCTAATGCACTGAATCAGCACAGACTTCTCTTTATCCAGCACGGGTAAGTAACACATGGCCATTGGCCATTAGGCCTGCAAAGAAGCATATTTTCACAAGACATTTACATTTTGCTCTCACTTTCAGCTGTGAGAGCTACAGGACGTAGCCAAGGGGGCACGGAGCCATTGGCCTTCCCGTGCCTGTAGCGAAGTATTAAATTACACTAGATATGAATGAGATTTCTTCCGAAAAACCCGACCCGTACCCCCCCCCCCCCCGGTCAGCAGCATTATGGCTTGCAGGAGCAAAATTGCGATTTTTTTCCGACGTGGCCCCCTGCTGAGCAAAATCCTAGCTACGTGCCTGGAGAGCTAGCCACCGGTGAAAAGCACCCCTGGCATTTTACAATTCTTCACCCCTGTGTGACACCTGTATCCTAACTGATTTTGTTCTTCGATGCGGAATGGACTAAACGTACACCAGTGGGAGAACGAAGCCTCTTTAAAACATATGAATATACGTTAGTGACTGTGATTCATATAACTTGATTATGCCATGAGTGGGCTTGATGTCATTATTTGTGATGATGATGTTGATACATTGATCTGTTTATAATATTTAACATTATGGTCAATATAATGGTTTTGCACGGAAATGTACCTTTTATTTGGTGCTCAGATGGGAAGAATGGCGCGAGTGGTCATGTGTCAAGTCAGAGTATAGTCAGATTGGCATGAGTCTTGCGAGTTGCGACACCTCAACACCTCACGCAGTGGCGAACGTTACGCCTCTTCCAGTGGTACAAACGAACTACAACATTACGCCCGGCTGAGGCTTCAATCGAAACCCCACGCATGAGTATTGCGACACCTTGACACCCCACGCATCGGTGTTGCTAGACCTCTCGCAGTGACAAACGAACTTCCGCAATGCGCCCGACTAATGCGTCAATTTACATCCCCTGCATGAATATTGCGACATCTCAACACCCCACGCAGCAGTGACGTTAAACCTCTCATAGTGGTGGACGAGCTTCCGCAATACGCCCGGCTGATGCGTCATTCGAAACCCCCTGCATGAGTATTGCTCACCTCGAACACCACCATGCAAGCGGTTTTATCAGTATCAGTTTATTCGAAAAAATTCCACGCAAATTACACGAGGCTTTTCACTCTTTCACGTCATAGTTGTAAAATACATGGACCACAATGAGGTTTGATGATGCAAAACAACTTTAAAACGGGCATACTAAAATACACTCAATAATAAAGCATGTACACAAACACTATAAGGCAATAAGACAATGATTGATGTATTAGGCGACCACTGTGAACTCTTCCTATCTCGTGTCTACATATCAAGGAACCATCAGCTCTCATGGCAGCATCAAAAAAGTGGCACGGAAAGCTGGGCCGGCAGGATCCAGACGTTCGCGTGTTCAGCAAGGAAACACCACGGTAACACCAATTCTTACGTGGCTGACTCGGTGCGTATTGCGTTGGCAATCTCCAGTTTTCTAGCGTTGACGCGTATGCGTGCTCGTGTACTCAAATATGGCACGCGGACCGATTGTGAGACTCAGATGTGCAGCTCACGTGGTGTTATTCACGGGTGTTCCGTTATACCTATACTCCCCATGCAGCGGTGATCACGAATGTTCCGGTAAACCTCTCTAGTGCCAATTAAAACACCTCCCAGTCGACGTATGTTAGGTTATGTGGGCATCACACGGACAAGGGGTGTTGACACATGGCGTGGGTGTTGATTTATTGAGAGTGCATCTCCTTGACATGGGCGTCGAAAGCGGGGGGACGAAGGGACGCGTCCCCCAAGCGGGAGGCGTCCCCCAGACATATTTTCGTATTCTAACATTACGCCATGAACGTTGCATGGGAAGGATTTACTTAAAATGCCTTCATCTTTCGGAAAGTGGCGACGCCCTTGCTCCTGCAGCAATTATAGCAATATAAATATAAAGTGCAGTTGATGCTGATAAACAGGGCTGCAAATGCTTGAGAACGAACCTCATAAATCCATGTTTACTTAAATTAACATAGTTGATGGAAATATCAAACCTCGAGTATGTTTTAAACATCTTTTTCACCAGACGTACAAAATAAGAACCAAAAACAGATTTTACCGAAGTAACTGCAAAACACATAACTGGACAACAGAAGCGAGATATAACACGTTTACAGAAAAAGTGAGAAAATGTTATTACTTGGGCGAATCCAAACTAAACTTCGGGTACTGGCCAACTGTTTTCAAGACAACAAGAGTTTCAGATGGTAGGTGGTCCCTGCTTGATAATATATTTTACAATAATCTTGAACTAAGTAGCTGCTATCTCTGGTATCGTAAGACGCCCTAAACGCTGAACGACAAGGAGCCCGAATAAACCAGATGGCAAAGACATTAGTTATGGAATACGGGTGTGCACCCGCGCACGTGCAGTGTGACCCAAAGTTTGACTTGCATTGCCTCTACGCTGCTTTCTACACATTGCCAGTATTGTGATCTCAGATCACAACGCATTTCAGCTGAATTCTTTATAGAGAGACGTTTGCGCAATGCGCAATTTGATTTATGTTATTGTGGGTCTGGGTATGGTGATGGTGTGGGTGATGGTATGCGTCATCGTGTGGGGTGGTAGTGTGGTTGATGGTGTGAGTGTGGGCGGGTGCGGGTGGAGGTACGCCGGGCCGATCATGTATCTACGCATTTGTCTTTGTCTTATGTTCGTGCGACTTATCGTTGCCGAGATAGATCACCAATTTCAGGTAGGGTTTACAATAAAGAGTTCAAATTTTACATATGCGTCAAATTCGTTTCCACCCAACTGGCCCCGGTCAACCTCGAGACTCGGGCCGCCGAGATAGTCCCCGCAGTGCCCGAACACCGAGCCGGCCACGGCCCAGTGCAGTAGGCCAGCTGGACACATCCGTCCACACATTGGTCTATGCTCTACACACAAGTGTTTGTTTCATCGCTTCACGTCCCAAAGGTGCCCGGCACTGATTCAAATCGTGAAAACGTCATAAAACCATGACTTTGCGCTTGTATAGCCGGTGACTTTCCACGTGCCACGGGCCGCTGATCGACACATAGTGGTCTCTGACCGACACATAGTGGATACGCCGGGCAGATCGTTTCTCTACACATCTGTGTTTGACCCGTGTCCTTGCGACTTTTGGTTGCCGAGATATAGGTCCGGTATAGGACGATGTTTTGTAGGTAATTTCGTGGACAGAACAGGGATGTGCACGTGCGCACGTGCAGTGTGACCCAGAGCTTGATTTGCTTAACACTGCCAGTGGTCCGGTTTCAAACCACGCACCAAACTGCAGCTTAATCGATCCAGCCGATTCTCAGCTATATAGCAGGTTGGCGTTTTCTGACACCCCTGACGCGGCACGTGTCAAGTAATCAATGTGGGTCTTTAGGCTGCAACCGGCTCAATCTATAAACCAATCATCAGTAGCATGCTTGGCTGGCAACAAACCCAATCGGAAAACCAATCAATTTATATCCTCGAGATGTTCTTCTTATCGGCAGGAAAGCGATAGATAAATGTTGAAGCCTCTGACTGATTGCAGTAGCGCTCAGACACTACAATGGCAACAAACGACATATTTGCTTGGATGGGTGACTATTTCAAAAGTGTAATTCAAGGAGAAGGATGTGGACATGCCTGTAAGCAGTTAATGATCCGAAACCACTCCACTTTTGTGCAGCAGCTGTGCTTTGGAGCAACAGTGCACTAGCTGACCAGGCCACTAGGTTGAGCAGGTCTCGTGCTCCTGAACCCAGCGTCCACGTATTACGTCGGGAATATTCACATGATAGGTCTGCTAGAAATGAAAAAGGTCATCGGGGTACAAAAGGCTAAGTTATTATCAAGCCATGTCTCCATACGGTCAAAATACAATCCACACGCGGTATGACATTCTGACCTGACACCTTTAGACGAGCTGCAACCGAACCACTTACCCCGATGAACGTCCAGCCACTGCTCCGCTCTGCTCTGTCCATCTGTGAACAAATTAACGCTGCAAAGTTTGTACAAGTTACGGGAGCATCGACGAGTTACGGAGAGGTCATCCACTGGAAACGGTGTAGAGCGTTCGGTGAGAAGCTCCCAGCATTTAATCCTTGTGCTATGCCTTAGCGACTCAGCGATTGACTATATCCTATTCCATGTATTTCTTATCATTATTTAAATATGTCTGATTTCCTAAGCCCAGACAGAATATATCCAGTGAACAAAGATTCTTTTTGTTGCACAAATAAATGATTGTGGCCTTGAATAACTGAGGTGATTTATAATGCCGATAGATAATATAATCGTGAAATACCGTACAGTTATCGGTTTAAGCGACGGTCAACCGTGGACGCTTTAAGACACCCATCATAGGGTTACGTTGAATGCGTAATATGCATGGAATTGGACTGGTGCCATGATTTCGCCATAGTCCTGTATACATAGTAAAAAACAAGCAAATACAAGTGTGCGAATTTGGTATCAAAGATCTGCTTTAACGCGCCCTGGAGGGCCTCTGAGAATAATTCGCCTTGGAGGGGGGCAGATCTCGCCCCCCCCCCTATGACCTCGAAAACCACGCAACGTAGCGACAAGCGGATAACGAAGTTGGATAGATCGAGACAAGCTCTATCGAACCTACTCAATCTTTTTTAGGTCAGGTCAATTTCAAGGTCACTAGAGGTCATCAAAGGGTAATACTTTCCATATTTAGGACTTTGCTTCAAATACCCCCAATTATCTAGAAGCTATGAAAGCTAGGAACAAACGCATCTTTACAGGTCGAAAGCTCTTGAAATTTGTTATCGACCAAGTTGTCCTCTAATTTGAGCTCAGGTAAATATTTTAGGCTCCAGAGGTCATTGAAGGTCAAAAAGGATATTTTTTGAAGAAAAGTGTTTTGCCAATAACTTGTTAGCTAAGGACAATAAAGCAATTCTGTTGACGCCATCATGTTTGTCTCTTCAATGCGTTTTTAATAATGTACATTTTTACATATGAGGTCAACTTCGAAATTTGACCTTAGGTCAAGGTCAAGTTTCACCCAAGTAGGGTCATGGTTGCATATTAAAGACGTTGTATCGGACGAGACAAACACATTTGGTAACATTTGACACATCTTCTATCTTTCATTATGTTGTAGAGCTATTATCGACAAATAGTATTGGTGGTCACAAAATTGAACCTTGACCTTAGGTCACCGATATCAGGAAATCCGAGGATCACAAATGGTAGGTATTTATGACCTTTATGAGGTCCTGAAAGTGTGAAATCGTTTTTAGAAGCTTGTGTTCTGCATACGACCAAACACGTTTGTAGGTGAGGTCAATCACGATGACCTGGAGTCTTTGAGTGACCTGACCTGAAATGACCCGAGAACTAAGCATTTAATTTAATGTGGTAGTTTATTTTCAAACAGATATGCAAAAAAGGCGGCGCTTGTACGTCCCGTTGTTCTTTGCTACGGTCGAAAACAGTAGGGGTGGGCAGAGATTTAGTCCCCCCTCCAGGCAAAGACGTGTTAATCAAAGAAATGCCCTTGACAAATCGATTTTGAAATTCAACTTAACAAATTACAAAACAGTATGTACCGAAATTTAATAACTCAATTGTAACATGTTTGCACATGTATTCGAACTGTTCCGTAAAATAATCAAGTAAAAATAATGTTTCAGAAAAACCTTGATGCATTCGGTGGATAGACTTGGCCCTGTTATAGTGTGACGTTATTTAGTGTGGAGTAAAGTAATTTGTTTCTGAGAGGTATTCAACGAAAGGTACTCAACGTTGAATAGACATACAAAAAAAACTGTATTATATGTCGGGCTCCAAATAGCGAGGGCAAACACCGATCATGAACTCCGATATAAGTATATGTACCTACTTGCCGATTAACTTTTTCCTAACTTTATATTTTGAATTAGATAATTAATTGATTTTACCCTTACATTTTAACGATATTATTTCGATGCCATAGCAGAAGCCTAAGAAGTCGGTGCTAAAAATAAAAGGGTCAATATTTCCCTTTAAGGATAATTATATTCCATCATCATAAAAGTAACACTGCTGTTCCCACGAATAGAGGCTTAGGTGGCGAACTTAATACTAACGTGAGCACATTTAAGGCATAGTATATCATCCGCAACCCTGTCTAATTAAATGAAGCTGACACACTTTGCCCTTTACACCGAGACCAGACGAACATTATCCTTGCTGTCGGGTGTCGTATAATCCTCGCCAATGATCCCCACCCTGAATGTAACGAGCGCTCTCATTCGCCTCGTTTGTAGCCTAATAAGGTGGCCGTGCTCAGGGAAGGCCTATCGACCTGGGCCGGCAGCCGTGCCGTGCCGTGCCGTGCCGTGCCGGGACACCGCCACCCAGCTGCTATTGGACCGTCTTCTCTCTGATGGCTGTACGCTGCCCGGAGGCAGACAAAGCCAGCCACTTCAGACGGACGGCGATAATTGAGTGCCAGCGCCAGATTTTCCCGTCCGTCACACACTCAGTAGTCAAATAAGCAGCGCTTAGGCCATCACTGCTGAGCATTCAGACCCTCAGAAGTCCGACTCTCAGCAGTCAGACAGACCCTCAGAAGTCAGACCCTTAAAAGTCAGACCCTCAACAGTCAGACCCTCAGCAGTCAGACAGACCCTCAGCAGTCAGACCCTCAGCAGTCCGACTCTCAGCAGTCAGATCCTCAGTAGTCAGACCCTCAGCAGTCAGACCCTTAGAAGTCAGACCCTCAGCAGTCAGATCCTCAGAAGTCAGACTCTCAGCAGTCAGACCCTCAGAAGTCAGTCAGTCAGACCATCTATCCCATGTCATGACTTCCCTTAATGCGTAAGCATTCAGCAAGGGGAATTTTCATGGTCACTCCATGCAGATGATGTTTGTAGCCGGAAAACCTCGACATTGGTTCAATGCGTCCATTTCCGTTCCCATTGTCTCTTTTGCAGCCCACCAGTGATCGATCAGCCGATGTCACTGTATTGTCTGTATTGTCTGCATTGTCTATGAGTATTATCAACCTATTCAATGATGCCGGAACGGAAATGCGGGAATAGCTATGGACGAGTCAGTCTTTCTAGTATTAAGGATATATATGCGCTCTGAATGGCTCACATCTTCTTCTTACGATGCAGTTTAATGGATAAAACGGGCAGTGTTTTAAAGCTGACTTAATACCTAGTTGAATAGGCGCCCACACAACATTTTTGCTTATTAACTGTGTCAAATATAATCTAAGAGGTATGATACCATGAAAAACGTAGCGAAATTCATAGCTGCGATACAAAATGTGGATATGACTTATGAGACACTGTCGTGAAAGTAATTGCTGAGCAGCACCATTTGGTCGTGCATTTAATGAATGGCATCACTTTTCCGGGTATTATATTTGATCCTACATAGTGTTAATCCTACACAGTAGTCGTTTTCACGATTGCTTATTTTGCGCGAAATGTTTTAAAACATTTTGAAATGTTTTAAAATGTTTCAGTGGTAGCCGTCTTCACGATGGGCTAATTTGCGATAAATATTTTAACCCTCCGCCGTGTAGGACGCAGGGCGAGGGTTAAAACATTTGTTCGCCAATTAGTCCATCGTGAAAACGGCTACTACTGAAACATTTGAAACATTTTAAAATGTTTTAAAACATTTCGCGCAAAGTAACCCATCGTGAAAACGGCTAGTGTTAAACTCGTTGTGACCAAAATTTAGCTCCGTCACTACTCTAAAATAAACTATCAGAGAACATATTCAAAAAGCTCTCCAGTCCGTGAATGTTCGGCAGTGTCCACAATTTTCAGCCTAGACCAGACATTTACGGTACCTACATTCTGCCATTGGACCTGAATCATAGTTGGGTGAACATAGGTTGATAATACTCATAGACAGTACATCACAAAGTTCACGATGCATTTATAATCTAACAACATCCAGGTGGAAAACACTGTTTGCCACCGATGGCACATAACAGTTGCTGTTGGGAGGTCGCCTGTACAGTCTCTCTTGAAAGTATCTGTGCACTGCGGTGGGGGCACCACCCGGCCCAACCACGGTTGTGTGGACAAAGTTTGAGAGTCACTGAGTGTCTGACCCTACCGGGATCGTGAAAACGCGAGGGGGAGCCGAGCGAGCCGTCAAGGAGGTTCTGAGAATCACATGCCTCGGGCTAGCAGCACGATTATCTACTGTGCTCGACAGATCGCTTGGCACCCCGACATTCGGGCGTGTGTTTTAAAGGCGTCAGCTGGCATACACGAATTTCACTCAAATTAATTAATTCACGCAATTTACGCATTAATTATGACATTGTTGGGTCGCGGTTTTTGTATTATTTCTAACTCTCCTTGCTCTCTCGCGTTCTCTCACGCTTTTACTCTTTCACTCATTCACTCTCACTCACTCTCACTCACTCTCACTCACTCTCACTCACTCTCACTCACTCTCACTCTCACTCCACTCCACTCACTCACTCACTCTCACTCACTCACTCACTCACTCTCACTCACTCACTCACTCACTCACTCACTTCACTTCTCACTCACTCACTCTCACTCATCACTCTTCACTCACTCACTCTCCACTCACTCACTCTCACTCACTCTCACTCACTCTCACCTCCCTCTCACTCACTCACTCTCACTCACTCACTCTCTCTCACGCACTCACTCAACTCACTTCTACTCACTTCACTCACTCCACTTCTCACTCACTCAGCTCATTCACTCATTTTCACTCAGTTCACTCATTCACTCATTCACTCATTTCACGCCATTTCACCATTCACTCAATCACTCCATCACTCATTCACTCATCTCACTCACTCAACTCACTCAGCTCACTCACTCACTCACTCACTCCCACTCACTCACTCACTCACTCACTCACTCCACTCACTCCACGCGACGATTCTCCTCATCACTCACTATCGCATTCACTTGCTAACTCTCGCCACTCACAACAACATTTCACTCACTCACTCACTCACTCCACTCACTCACTCACTCACTCACTCACTCACTCACTCACTCACTCACTCACTCACTCACTCACTCACTCACTCACTCACTCAAACTCGCTCTTACTCACTAACTAACCCATTTCACTCACTCACTCTCGCCACCTCACTCACTCACTCACTCACTCACTCACTCTCGCACTCTTGCGCTCACTCCCGTACTCTCACACTTGCACTCTTGCATTCTGCCTCAATCACTCACTCACTCACTTACTGACTCACTCTCACACTCACTCACTCTCGCACTCACTCGCTCACTCACTTACTTCAATCACTCTCGCATTTAAGTCTCGCAACTCACTCTCGCACTCTTACTCCGCCTTCATCGCTGCACTCTTGTTTTGCACTCACTCTCGCACTTATTATCGCACTGACCTCTGACTCACTCACCACTTCACTCACTCACCCACTCACTCACTCACTCACTCACTCACTCACTCACTCACTCACTCACTCACTCACTCACCCACTCACTCACTCACCCACTCGCTCTCACTCAATCGCCCACTGTCGCTTATACTCACCCCCTCTCGCACTCACTCACTCATTAACTCACTCACTCTCGCACTCACTCACTCACTCTTGAACTCTCTCTGACACTCACTCACTCTCGCACTCTCACTCGCACTGTCACTGTCACTGTCGCTCTCACTCTCGCACTCTCACTCTCAATTACTCCTTATCGCTCTCACTCACTCACTCTCGCACTCACTCTCGCACTCACTCTCGCACTCACTCTCGCACTCACTCTCGCTCTCGCTCTCGTGCGCTTAAAAGTTGCAGGTCTTATTCACTATCTCGCGCTGTGGCCCGAAACAAGACAGAGCTTTACTAATGGCGAGTTCCAAGGCGGGTGCTGGGTTGGGTCGGGAAGAGAGGGGAGGGTGACATGACCTTTGACCGGTCGGAGAGCTGTCTGGCCGCGAATACACGGGGCCTCTCAAACTGGTTTGGCTAGTTCGCTTGGATCGCCGCCAACCATGCACAGATAATTTCAAGAGGACTGTACGTGCTGACACCGGTGGACGCGCTGGGGCGCCAGTGAATGACACGGGCCGACCGCCGCCGCGACCCGGGCCGACCCCGGGTCTGGTGCGGGGACGGACCGGGCTGGTCGGTGTGGGCGGCTGCGCCTCGAGTGTCCTGTTGTTGGTGTGCTTGACTGGAGGAATAGACTACGGATGACTACTCGCAGTTTACCAGGACGGAGCAGATCACAACAGTTACCACTACTGATTTTCGCACTATGATGCTCGCGAGACACACTCAACATGGTGCAGAGTCCTGGGCGGACTCCAGGAGCCCGCGAATCCCGCATTGCCCTCCGTAGAACCACGGACTCTGGTTTACCGCGGCGGAGTCGGTGGAGAGGGCACAATGGCAGGCAATCTGTCGTCACCGACGCCATTTCCACGTCAAATCGATGATAAATCCCACGCTCGTGCCGGCCGCTGCCCGCTGCCAGGGGCCATAGCAGTCGGACGTGCTGAATAGCGAATGGTGCTGCTGTGGCCGGCGGCGTGGTGGCGGACGAGTGTTCACAACGACCTCCGTCATATAACCTGCAGCCTGGTGTCCGTAACGGCTGACACGATAACTTTGCTGCAGAAGGCCGGGCTTACTCCGCCGCCGCCGCCGGGGAAGTTAGCGCTCTGTGAGCCCCAGGGACACCTCATGACACGGGTATGACGCCCGCAGTGGGCAGCTGAAGCCAATTTGCAGCGGAAACCAGCGGCTCGACATATGTGTTGTTCGTTGTTGCATATGCGGGGAAGATATGGGTGTCGTCGATGTGAAATTTGCGAATGTCACGTCATGCTTTGGTGCAGCCTTGATTAAATTCGAATATGGCGATGTGCTGCATGGACATTGCACATATCTTTAGATAGACGGTCACATTTTGATACCTTCTGATATAACGCGTGTGGAATATTGGAGAGCTTAAAGTATATTTCAGATTACAGATGCATTCTAAAACATAAACCTCTTGAGACGTGTACTTTGGCCTTTGGTCTCTTTATAAATGAAACCACACTGCCGGAATGATACAAACAAGTTCACCAAGTTGCACTTTTGGATAGTCATTAATGTTGTAATCTCAAACACAGTTGTTTACACAATATTCACACTGATTTAAATGACAATCAAAAACTTACCACGTGTTAGGCATAAAAATAAACTTGCATGATACATTCAGATCGTGAAGAAGTTAATTGAAGACATTTATTTGCATATGTTTACATCAATGGATGCTCCAAGCACACCAGACTCTAATACATTGTATTCCGTTTACAAATCTTGCACCAGCGCACGACAAAGCCCACCATTTTCAGTTTGGATTTGGACCCTGCAGTAAGTCAGCGGCGCTCCACTGTGAGTTCACACTCCACGCTCCTCTCCCGGAGGCGTGGTCCCCAGAGAGCTCTTCTCCCGCGGTTTGTTTGTTTTCGGCGCGCCTCTTGGCCGGCTACGTCTTATCTCCGCGGCAACCAGCTTTGATTTCTGAGGATCTAAGGCTCTGCCTCGCGAGGAGCGGCTTCGCGCCAGGGCAGGCCGCTCCGCCGGCCGGCCGGGGTTAACCAGCGTCGATAGTACCCGCTGTCGTCAAGGAGACTCTCTCTGACCGAAGGTGCTGCTCGAGAGATCCGATCTGCCCCGAATGAAAACTGCACCGCCCTGCATTGAAGAGTTGGGACCACCATGGCCACCATATCTGAACCTCGTGCAAATGGGAATTTCAAGTCACCTGTTAGCCAGAAAGATACTATGTAGCACATTCTAAAGACAAAGTGTGACTGATTTCAATGACATTCCTTTGTACAGTTTTTAATTCATGAGTTTTGTGTCGTCTTTGTTTCATGGAAAGCTCGTTCCCGCTCTCAGAAAGAATATCACATCCATTCTTAATCGTATTCCTGTGCTGCTTTCAGATGCCAGCTTCCTTTCTAAAATCGTCTGGCTTCGAAAACATGATTATGTTATTCTACGTTTCCGAGAAGTTTAAAATGTACCCAACATATATTATAAACATAACTTAGTGGATCTTGCTAGCTTTTGCTCCTTCCTGCTGGTACCCATGGCCCTATGGTCCATCACCAGAATTGGCTCTTCTCATCAGGGGGTCACACGTGGCGTGTTCGTGATTCTGCCAGCCCAATCTGATCCACCAGGGGTCGGTTGCCATGACAACCTGTCCAGCGTGGGAGGCCAATATTTCACCTTGGGGGTCGTGCATCGCCCTTTCTCGTTAAGTGGTCAGCCGCAGTCCCACCAGTGCCGCAAACCGAGTCGGTTCCAATGCGTCGTAAGACCCGAGAGCGCCGTAACTCAGCCGGGCGAAGGATGAGTTACCACCGATGAAGATGATGCGAGGGACTCGGGCGATGATCTGGAGATGTCTCGCCACCATTTCGCCATTTCTCGGCGCTATGAATGTCCAAAGCAGACCGTTCCGACGCTGAAATATTGGCAGTCGGTGTTGAATCGAAGCTGACGGAGCTATGTATGTACGGAGGTGTTGGTGATTTGGCAGTGAAGCGATCGTTAGAGTTCACAATACTGGACGGTATTGTATCCGTTATGGTTTTCGTTCAAAATAACGTTTGAATATTAACGAACTATTAAAGGGAATATAACACCATGGGAAAGGTATGTTGAATGAATGAAAAGAGGGCCCTGATTACGGTTGTGGCAATCGTTTTGCGAAAAAGGCTGCAGTTTGTTGTAATTGAGAAATATTTACATTTCTTCACGTGACGTAAAAAATGCGTCACCAAAAGGAGATGTGACGTCATACGGCAAAAGTATATCCTTCAATCAGAATTCACGAAGCATCTATTGGGAATCTGCAATTATAAATCGGTTCCACATTGACAAGTTGAGATGTTTTGGTGATGGTCGGTTCAAATAGTAAAAACGAATTGCGGTAGAAGTCACAGTGGAGTACTGATGACGTATGCGAAACGTCACGATATTTGTTCATTTAAAATATGACCCAATATGCCCAATGGGTTTTGCGTTTAAACTGAGCAGCTAGGTCGTTTTGGAAGTAAAAATGTCAGACTGGGAGGTTTTCAGTAGGTACACCCGACAATCTGGCTTCTCAGTTAAAAGCTAATGTTAAGGTGTTTTATTCCCAAATAAGTATATGAAAAATTAACCTCATGCTCATAATATGTGTACGTAGTCGTTAAAATATTTCACCATTTATGCCGAAAACTACGAGCTATGATTTATAATAGGATCATGTCTATATGGGACTGCATAACGATGTTTTGCTCAGTCCAATTCAATTCAATGTATTATACATAACATTATTTGTAGTAATTTGAATGCTTCTTCAAATACAATAGGCAATGCCTTCTGATACATTACTGTTATCATTGATACCATAAATGGCCATCGGGGACGAGTCATATCTTCCGCATTCATTCATTATCCCGCACACCGACGGGGGGGGGGCGGATATCCGCCCTCTGAGGTTTTTCAGGAGTAGCGAGAAAACGGTGGCGCGCAGCGGCGTCAAATTTGACACAGCTGTTCGGGGATCAATTGCCCATTTTTTAAGTTTTGACCTCATTACTCTCAAGGTCACGTCGTCAGGTCACACTAAATGACCTGACCTCAAGTCACGTTGTTGCAAGTTTGTCATCATGCCAAAGCCACAGAAGCTCACCAAATAAATGAAACTCACATTGTGTAATGAGAACATGAGTATCTACAGTTCTTATATATCTCGTATTCTGTATATTGGTGACATGAGGTCATGTCAATTTCGTGACCTCCCATTATAAGTCAATAGGAGAAAATGGAAATGCGCACCAATCGAACAAACCTAGCTTAATATGGTCAGTTTTCATCAATACCACTATTTTGGAGCTAAGCAGAAGAATGCATGTTGTAATTTTATTCCGTGACTTATTTGAGGTGAAATCCAATGTGCCCCAGGGCATATGGTTTTTGTACACTAACTCGTTTTCTGCATAGGGTAGAGTCAAGGGTGGATCCAGTCGGCCGTCTTGGGGGGCGGGGCAAACCGTTTTGGGCGAACCTTACCTACCCCCAATTTCGAATTTCTCCCCGGATTTGGGCCACTTTATTTTGCAACCCCAGGGTTTTTAATGATTTTTTTGGCATTTCAACCTTTTGGGATATTGCAAAATGTCAGCTAACATTTTTTACTGTTCCGACACTGCCTTACACTGAGCAAAACTATGTCAATTGTCAGCAGTACCCAGGGGCGTCGCCGATATTTTGTAGTCGAGAAGATCAACTAAAATGACGAAAAATTCACCTCATTTTTATGCTTTGATTCAATCCTTTGCAGCATTTTTAGTGTGGATTTTTATGTTATTTATTTAGTGCCGCGAAGCTGCGCGAAATTTTAACGGCTTTGCCTGATAAAACCCAGCAAAATAGGTGGGAGGCCTTATCAAGAATAAGAAGCTCAACATATGCTAGTAAATCAATTCACCATTACAACGAACCGAAGACGAAGCGATGGCTTCGTTATGACGACATGGCCACTGATGTGACGCTGGGAAGTGGCGTGCAAATTTTAATTTTAGGTCGTGGACTTGTTTTATAATACTGGAACCAGACCGTGAGTGGAGCCAGGCCTCGGTTACCCCTATTTCTGGTTGCACATCTCGGTATGATGAAAATCTGTAAATAAAGGTAGTTTTTCGTATACATATTCTTTGGATAGTAAATCACGATGACCGGTGGCAGTCAGCAATCAATGGTACATATGATAATAATAACTGTTTACATATGTATCCAGCTGTAACAAACAACTGGTAACAGTGCAAAATTGGTTTTTAAAACAGCAGAGGCAGAACGACTTTTCCGCACATAAATGCGTTCCTGCGCGGACTGCGAGGCAGCCTGGGGAGAGATGCTTCGGTAGATGGTCCTGGCCTGGTCCCACTGTTAGCTCTTCAGTCAGCAAGTGGGGGCACCATTGGAGCAGCTTCCAGTGCAATGTTCCGGTCTT
Source organism: Semibalanus balanoides (assembly GCA_014673585.1). Taxonomy (NCBI): domain Eukaryota; kingdom Metazoa; phylum Arthropoda; class Thecostraca; order Balanomorpha; family Balanidae; genus Semibalanus; species Semibalanus balanoides. The sequence continues at coordinate 65,594 of VOPJ01007356.1, forward strand.
TGCGTGTTGCGTCGCCTTTTTCCGCAACTCAGCAGCCTAGTTAAACATGAAGCCCGGCTTGAAGTTAATATTTTGCGAAAGGAGTGGGCCCTGGTGCCAGCAATTTACCGCCAAGAAGAGCCTATGCAGGAAATTTAATTATTTTTTTCCATTTTTGCCCATTCTCAAATTTATTATAAGCAATTGGGAAAACTTGTGTCATGCCACGAAGCATAATTAAAATTGTCCAACTTTTGGCTGTGGATAGCTGGGATTTTTCTGCGCAAAGGCAATTTTACGATAATTTATTTTAGCAATGGGAAACTTTGTGTTCTGCCGCGAAAGTGACGCCGAAATTGACTTTTTTTGCTGTGGATAGCCTGAATTTGACTGCTGCCAAAGTCAATTTTTACGAAAATTGTTTAATTGTTTTCCCCGCACGGCTGGGGAAACATAGTTTGCCCCTCTTGAACGATTTGGGGGGCCGAATGGAGCCCTGTATGCCCCCCCCCCCTGGAGCGCTTTTGGGTAGAGTGATAGGGTTTTCATCATTCTGTTTCTATTATCGATTGTCATCAAGTGACATAAAGTTTGATTTGGCCTTGACATGGTCTCAGGTCAAGTCAGGTCAGGTCATTGTTTTTTACTCGAACTAGACAAGGTTCGCCTGATAAATTTTTCAATGGCCGGATGAGAGAAACACCGATGATGACAAAAGATGTTGCTTCTAGGCTTTTATAAAACATTATTATTAGCCATTTTTTGTGTGAAATTAAAATTATCTGACATTTCCTGACCTCTGGTGCCTAAACAATTAACTTATCTCAAATCTGAGGACGTGTTTGCAGAAAGACCGTTTCAAGGGCATTTCAGTGCTTTTTTGGGAATGCTCCTAAGCTATCTAGTTACCGAGCTAGATGTGAAGCAATTGCTCAATTTATCGAATTAGTGTGGAAAAACTTTGACCTGCTTTGACCTCTTGTGACCTCAATATTGACCTGACCAAAAATAATAATGTATTTTCTATAGTACTCGTCACGGCCTACCTAACGCCGTTTTCCACTTCTCGCTACGTTGCGTAGATTTTGAAACCTTTGGGGGACGGTTTTCCGCCCCCCGTCGGTTTTAAGTTGGCTCAGACCCCCGTCGGTGTGCGGGTTATCTACCGTCAGAGTGCAACCAAACCATCCTGTTAGAGTGCACATGGTGCTTGATAAAAATATGGCAAAATGAAATATGACCATCTATATCCCGGCATAGGTGAAACAGAACTTTAAGCGTGAGGTATTTTATTCAACACTGCAGTAGTAATGCATTAGTTGCCATCCAGAAATGATCGGTGGGATTGATGTGGAATAAGACTGGGCCTGGCCATCAACGAAAGGGAATTCGATTTCACGATGTTTAATTCATAGACCTTTAGGCCGGACTACGTGTCCTGGGTATGAAACGCGACTTCCATCGACATCGTCAGCCTTGTGATGTGATTTGTCGCGTACCAAATGCCGGCGCAGATATCGGATGGATATATAAAATCACGGGCATACAGAGTGTAGTGAGTTCGTGGAAAGAAGGATGTCATTTTAAATGCAGTTGACATATGCAAACAGGGACACAATGCTTACCTTCTGAAAGGCAGTGCCAATAAAAATAGATCTGTCGTTCTGTGCTAGACTCTTTCTAACGCTAGCTGCCGCCTGCCTAGAACGAAGCCTTGTTCAAAATTTAAAATTCAATATATGTAGCATCACTAGTGGCATTCAACACCATTTCAATAAAGCATGTTGATATGGAGCATATATTCGTTATGCTTATTAACATTTATTGATCATAATAAACATAAATGGCGTTGAATGGACATATATTTATATATGCCCGCAAATAGGCGTTGAGTGGACATTGTCCACTCAAAGGCTATTTGTAGTGACTGCTGCATATTACCAGACGTTTGACTGTATAAGTAGTTAGTTCTGTAGTAGTTTATAGTTTTGCTGTATTAGGATTACTCCCAGTTTTCCGTTTTTAGGTAAGGTGTGCAAACACCACGAACTACAACATACTAAACATATATAATTACTTTATTGTAATTTAACCTGCGTGGCGTAGGGGGGGTAAATATTACCCCCCCCCCTTCCCGAATTCCCGCAATAACTTAACAACTATAACAGATAACGACGTTAAACTTTCAGTACCTTATTCCGCATCAATTTGACGTTTTCCTATACAATTTTATTGAAAATACACTAGAACTTTGGGAGAACATGACGTTTTGATGACGTCATGTCATGCCAATTTTAGTTGAATAACGACAAATGTTTGATGCATCGTAGAAAACATAGCTTAAATGCAAATTGCAAACGCAAAACAGTTTAAGGAAGGAAATTAAATTCTCTTGAAAATGGCAATCTTGGAGTTCCCATTTTTTTAACCCCCTAAAATCCGAAAAACGTATTTTTCTCAGAATGTTTTTCCCCAAATTGATTTTTTTTCTCAAGATATTAAAAAATCGGAATATATATAAGAGAACCAAGTGTAAGAAATATCCAAAACAAATTTCAAATTAATATCTTAATTTTCCAGTGACTGATTGCTCTCCAAGCATAAGTAGCTAATGACGTCATTTTTCATTGTTTTTTTATTTTTTGACCTGATACAGATATGTAAATGCCATTTTTGTATTTATGAGACAAAACTGACCTAGAACAGGCATTGCTTATTCATATTAGTCAGTTTCCGTTCTGACGAATTGATTGACCTGAATCTTGACCTTTTATGGGTTCAAGTTGTAAAAATGGGTGTTGCTATCGATTTGTTACGCGTATAATAACCCCTAAAACATGTGTCACAATACTTTCCGTTGACCTCGTTGGTGACAGTGACCTTTTGTGACCTGACTCTTGACCTTTGCATGAAAAATTCACTTTTATTTAATGCAGGAAGATGTATTACACCTTTGAGAGCTTATGTGCATTGATAGTCTTAATAAAAGAGATTATAATTGATATGATGTACTATTGGTTCCAAAAATGGTCCCGCTGGGATGGAGGACACAGTGATAAAGGGAATATACCGCCTTGGAATATGTGCAATGATGGAGATCAGTTGCCCAGATGAGTGGCACTCATCTACATCATTCCACATACTTTTCCCCATGACGGCATATTCGTTTAACTGCTATGCCGGAAACCCAGCGGAACGCCTTATTTTGTAACCAATAGTACCGATTACCTCAATTAACTCGAATTTCCTTATGAACCGACCGTGACTGAACACCTTGGACCTAAAACTTGAAAAATTTTCGTGATGCATTCGATTCATTTCCATTGGAGAGCTTCTCCGAAGTCGGCCGCCTTGCGCGTCTCGCTGCGGTTTATTGATTCGGAAAGATACAAGGGCGGGGATAAAATTTACCCCCCCTACAACTGCCGCGTTCGGCTGCAGGCCCCCTACGCCGCGCGGGTTAAGGCACTGAATACCAGGCTGACAGGCTACACTCCTGGATAGCTTTGGTAAAACCCAGCTGGATGAAATAATTTGATGTCAAACTGAAGTCAATATATCAACTCAACGCTATAAAATGCCAAAATATGAAATTGTTGCACCAAATAAAAACAATTGAAACCATCATCCGATTGGTAAGTTCCTCCGTCCATTTGTCATCTTCTGTTTTGAAAGCACAAGGTCAACTTGGTCTTCTGGGTCCGGAAAACATTACATAAGACTACATTTCTGTGCTGGAATGGTGGCTGAGCGCCTCGTCACAAAGCGTCACAGACAAGCAAGCAGCGAGGCAGGCAGAAAGCCACTGTCCCTTGAAAAGAGGAAACTCTCAACGACAATTTGCTGGGTTATGGGACAACACTCCTCAGAAACATGTCAGATATATGATTGGATAACTTTACTGTTAGACTTATTGCTTACACTAGCCGTTTTCACGACGGCTTATTTTGCGCGAAATGTTTTAAAACATTGTCAAATGTTTTGAAATGTTTTAGATGTAGCCGCTTTCACGATGGACTAATTTGGGAAAAAAAATGTTTTAACCCTCACCCTACGGCACCGTAGAGCGAGAGTTAAAACTATCGCAAATTTGTCCATCGTGAAGACGGATACTACTGAAACATTTTAAAACATTTTAAAATGTTTTAAAACATTTCGCGCAAAATAAGTAATCGTGAAAACGGCTATTTACTCATATATGTGTTATTATTGTGAATCTAAGTTTTGACAACATAGCTAAGAACGTTTTGAAACATAAGTGCAGATTATTATAAGGTTCGTTCAGCACAATACGTCACTTTTCATATGTGTTGCAGGATGTCGAGCAATCGAAGAGTAAAAATACAATTTTCATACCGAAATAACTTGAGTTGAAACAGCTGCTAACATCACTATATTGGTGACCAGGCTAAGAAGAGTGACGCGGTCTTCTGCCGGACTATTTTCAGAAACTGAAGCCGTGTCGCAGATATTGCATTGACCATCACAAAGAACACCTCCAGGCTCACTCACTTTATAAAGAAGTGTGCTGAATTCATCGGAACTCCGACTGTTTTACCCAGCATCTTGATATATGTTAAGGCTCCAGAGGCTGTGTCTCTGGTTTGGTTTCTTCATTTGCCCACATCATGGCCCACACAGTTATTAAAAAGTGTAATATTAATTATATATATTCCATTTAATATTAGATAACAATATTAGATAACTTATGGCACATATCTTGTGGTTTCTCGGGTCGGCGCGCGCCATCGGAGCTCATCGAAGCAGACTGCCGGCCAGCTGGTGATCTTATCTCAGCAAGATTGCCGTCTGCGCCAGATTGCAGTGTGGAGTCTGCCATCCGCACCGGATTGTAGTGTTGAGTCTGCCATCGGCGCCATGTTGCAGTGTGAAGTCTGCCATCGGCGCCAAATTGCAGTGTGGAGTCTGCCATCGGCGCCAGGTTGCAGTGTGAACTTTGACAGATTTGCGGCTCGAGTCGGCTTGGCCGCACGGCGAGCCGCGTGTCCCGCGTGCCGGGGTCTGATACTCACGCTCCCCTGAAGACGACCATGGCCTCCAGTGGGTCCGCGTCAAACGCCAATAAAGCAGCAGTGTTCAGTTCAGCTTCACATCTCAGTGACGACAAAAATAGAGACTCTGTGGTGGGGGTTGATTATTTTGGTAGTCATTGAAGTGATGTAATGACTTAACACGCGCCCTGGAGGGCCTCTGAGAATTACACGCCCTGGAACGCCCCCCCCCCCGTTATGATCTCGAACCACGCATCGTAGCGACACACTAAGAACGGTGTCTTACGTTATCTTAGGACAAGCTCTATCGAAAGTATATCGGTCTTTTTAGGTCAGACCAATATTACGGTCACCAGAGGTCATCAAAGGTCACATTATCCAGATTTAGACTATGGTCCAGATACCCCCAGTTATATTGGACACTATGATAACTAAGAACAAACAGGAAACAAAAACAATCGAGAACTCTTGAAATTTGCAATCGTAATTTCTTAAATTTGATCTCAGGTAAAAGGTTTATGCTCCAGGTAATCGAAGGTCAAAAAGGATATTTTTGTCAATATAATTTTTTCGCAAATAACGTTTTATATAATAGCTAATAAAAATAAAGCAATACGTTTGACGCTGTCATATGTGTATTTTCCAGACGGTTTTAACCATGCTAATTTTCAGCAGCTTAGGTCAACTGAGAAATTTGACCTTTGTAGTCCGGAAGCCGTGTCGGTCATGTTGCATAGGTCGTGTTGCATGTTGCATATTGTGAGAAGTATATCGACGAGACATGCACATTGGTACAGTTTTCACTTTATTCTGACGAGAGTTCTTGACAAACAAGTGTTGGTGGTCACGAAGTTGACCCTGAACTTAGATCACCGATATCCAAAATTCATGATAAAACGAATTGTATGCATTGATGAGCTAATGATATCCTGAAAGTTTGAAACCGATCGTCCTAAAACTGTGGCTGACGTCATCTAAGGTGGCTGACGTCATCTACATGACGTCATCTAAAACTGTGGCTGCATACGACCACAAAAGTGTTGGAGGTGAGGCCATTACGTGACCTTGTCTAGCAGCTCAAGTGACCTGACCTAAAATGACCCGAGGCCAATAACTTTAAACAATGTGACTCGTGGCTAGTTCATTTTCCAACAGTTATGCCAAAACGGCGGCGCTGCGCGACGCTGTTTTTCCGCTATTATCGAAAACTGGAGGGTTAGTCGGACTTCGCCCCCTCCAATACGCATGTTAATGCATCAGCATTACCTTCAACTGTTAATATTTTGTCTTTCGCTCTGAAGCAATTGCTGATACGAAAACACTTATATTTATTAAGCAAATACTATAATTAATGTAATTACAACTATGTACTTAAGCGATAAGCAGCAATATACCCCACAATCAATCACCACCGCTTATATATGACTTATAGACGCAAGCAATGCACCTATTAGTCATTCCTCTTATATTGCCGTTGGTTATTGGGTAAGACACACCCGGCACAAATGTTTGATATATCGCATATTGTATACCAGATGATCAAGTATTCACCATGGTCCATGACCCTTCCCGATATCTGGGACACTTTCCATATTTTTGACTTGTTCTTATCGATATATCTGCCAGTACCGGAGGCGTGGCATCTAACCCTGCAAAGGCCACCAGCCGTGCCCTATCCTCTGAGCCGTAGAGTGAAGCGGTCCGTCGTGATCCTCGGCATTGGACGGGCGACACGCGGCCGTTCGCCGCCATTTCCAACTCGAGCCAGCCAGACTGGAATAAATCCGCTCTCAGTCAGACGCGTATAAATCCCTGCTGCAGACGGCTGCTCTGCTAGTGTCTGTCCACCCGGCGAATGGTCCTGTCCGCAGTGCTCATAGACTCTCAGGCGCAGGTGCTACTGGGGGATAGCGACGACGTCCACAGTCCACAGTCCACAGTCCACAGTCCACAGTCCACAGTCCACAGTCCACAGTCCACAGTCCACAGTCCAAAGTCCACAGTCCACAGTCCACAGTCCACAGTCCACAGTCCACAGTCCACAGTCCACATCCACGAGTCCACAGTCCACAGTCCACAGTCCACAGTCCACAGTCCACAGTTTCACAGTCCCACATCAGCGGATTTTCAAACTAGGGTCACACGACCTTTGAAGTTGTTGACCTACTGGCGAGAGTGACTCGCCACCATAATATTTCACAGATGTCAGGCAAACCCACTAGTGCACTCATCACCTCCCTGGTCTCGTATGGTCAGCAACATCTGCCCAGAGTAATATGGTGGCTAATCGCCTGTGTCCACTGCAGAAGTCATCGCCGAGTGGCTGAAACAAATACTGGTCTTCAGTGCTGGCCATTTGCGGATATTGCAGGATATTTGTATGTGTTCAATATGGTCTTGGAGAGCAAGTGTGCGGCATTAGCCCCGACTAGAGTTCTACATTGCTGAACTTTTCCCTGGCCTAGTCGCCACACATCCATGGCATCACAGCCGCAGCCAGCCACAGCCACTCCCACATGACAATGGCTGGCCGTTGGCCAACCGTGAGGATTTTTTTAAATTCATATATGTGTGTATTTTCAGTCTTCTGTTATGGCAACATACCAAAGCTTCTTTTAACCATGGCTGGTTTGATAAGATTGATGATAAAAAATCCCCAGTTAGGCTATGCGGCCACAGACTTAGCCACAGCCATGATCTAGATATTTTCCAGTCCAGCCCACCCCATTAGCCGTGGGGTTCGGCCGGCCATGGGGATACCCGCCCCATGTAGACCTCTAGCCCCGACAATATCATTTCTCCCAGTTTCCATGCATAGTTTGTCATGGGCCCACCAACCCCCAGCCCACCCCAGGCCCATGGCCATGAGCACCAAGCCCAGACCCAGACCAAGCCAGTCAAATTTATATGTCTAACCCATGTCCCATGTCCCATGACCCATGTCCAGTTAGGCTAATGTCCGGATAGGCTAATTCAGATAAACATCAAATTATTTTCACAACATTTTTCAATAATTATCCTAGTATAATTACTTGTACACCATAAATGATAAATAATATCACGCATATCATGACCTGTGTTTTGCTGTGGATTTGGACCCATCGAACACTTTTCGGTCAACATTGTCATATTGGATTATACTTGGGATCGGACATGGCTTGGGAAATTTGTTAATCTTACACAACTATTAAGTTTACCATGATCTTTTGTTCTCATATCATTGCCAATTTTTTGTTTAAGGATCCTATATCACTTATTGACATATTTACCTAGTTAAAGGGACACTGCCACCTTCCAAAAAGTTCTCAAATGTACGCCGTTTGTGGTGCAAAAAAAGCAGTTAAAGTAATTGTTACAAGGCACATATTATAATTTGTTTCTCACAAACATTGCTCAATTTCAAGCAAAATGCCGTTTTAATATTTGGGCTGATGAATGTCATATGAGGAATTTTTGGGAAAAAAAAGAAACCTTCAAGCTGCATAGTTATGACTAGTGTATGGCTAATGCATTGCCAAAAAGGTACAACAAGTCGACTGTAATAAACATTTAGTAAAAAGAGACGACGACATCGTTTCAGGGTCCCCGTTCAAATACATTGGGGACTGGGGATGTTACAGATGTAAAACCAAACTCTAATTTCTCTGCGATTCGACCTCAGTGGTTGTTTTAACTTATACCATACATAATTGCAATGCCAAGCAGCCAAATTGGCTATCTCAACTCAAATATAATGTTAAGGTGGCAGTTTCCCTTTAAACAATACACATCTGGTCGCCAAGTAACAAAATGACGCTTAGCGACATAGCTGAGAAGTTGCCTTATCCATGTCCATTGTCCGCCCAGCATTCATGAAAAGGCAACAAATTCATACCCCACCCAGGCAATCGGAAGAATTGAGTGGGCATCCTTGGGTACATCCGATCCATGGCGAACACTGTTTCCACATCACAGCAATCACGGCCGCAGGCTTGCAGAGCCATTAATGACACTTATATTGCAGAGCATTATATTTATGGACTGGTTCGGCAATATATAGACATTGCGGTATAATATCAACAGACGTCATGATGACAGAGCTATCTATGGGTTGGTTTGGGAAGCCATTAGCATTGCGGTACAGTATGAATCAGGCGTTATGCTGGCAGAGCCATCTATGGGATGGTTAGGGAAGCTATGAGCAATGCGGTACAGTATAAATCAGGCGTTATACTGGCAGAGCCATCTATGGGATGGTTAGGGAAGCTATGAGCATTGCGGTATAGTATCAAATCAACAAACATGCTGGCAGAGCCATCTATGGGATGTTTTGGAAAGCCATTAGCATTGCGATACGTACAGTATAAATTAGACGTTATGTTGACAGCTATGCATTGGTTGGTTTGCGAAGTTTCAGCGTTGCGTTGAGGTGCATATGAACTACAGTCAAGTATGAAGTATCTGGCAGTTTGTGAGTGAATTTCCACACCACATTCTATCCATCACCTTTCACAAATCAACCACAGATCACGCTGGAATAGCTTCCCATGTAGTAAGCAAAAGCTAGTTTGGTCATAAAGTGATACAAAATATTTAATGCAAAGTGACTCGATAATGAAATACCGTTTCAGCTGGTGGTTACCGGCCGCACTGAAAGGCTAAATCCGCCATTGACTGAGGAGGCGAAAAAGTCCCCAGACGAACTTGCGCAATAGCTTTATAAAAAATATAGCTCTATCAACGTGACACTTTGGGTGCTGCATCGCTTATCTGTTGTGAAAAAATGAAGCAATTTCTTAGAGAAAAAAAATTGAGCTATCGTGAACTAAGTGATGTCACTACACAGAAGTTTGACAAAAAAAATAACTTAAATTGTACAGGTCGCAGTTCGCACCAAGACCATTTATAAGAAAAATGCATCAAAGAAACAATACAAAATGCACATGGCAAGAGCTACCAAATGGATATTTCTGATTTGATGACATTTAGTTTTATGACCCGCAACAACAAATCAAAAACCGATTTAAATTCCCACAAAGTCACGTTTTTAATATTCTTAATAATACAATAGATGTGAGGGTACCACACATAGGCAATTATCAAACAAAGTTGCAGAACAGTTATTATTTTGACTGATTTATGGCTTTTAGAGTAATTAACCGTTTTTACGATGGATTATTTTGCGCGAAATGTTTTGAAACATTTATGTTTTGAAACATTTTAAAATGTTTTAGTAGTAGCCGTTTTTACGATGGACTAATTTGCGATAAAAAATAAACCTCGCCCTGCGGGGCCTTAGGGCGAGGGTTAAAACATTTCTCGCAAATAAGTCCAGCGTGATAACGGCTACTACTAAAACATTTTAAAATGTTTTGAAACATTTCGCGCAAAATCATCCATCGTAAAAACGGGTAGTAAATGAATTATCTTACTGGCTTGTGGTTTCTTAAGTATGAAGAAACTAACGACATCTTTGACTGAGTTTGTTAATGACTAGCTTCGAACAAATGCATGTCACCACTGCATTTTGCAGTCAAAACTGGTCCAGGAACATTAATTTTAGATTTATATTGATTTATTCCGAATGCTTACCTTATGTGACCTTAACTTGACCTGCTCTTGACAACACTTAAAAGAGTTCAGGTGATATATGACTATAATTATCAAAGTCATGTGTAAAATAATCCATAAACATCTATCGCATAACTTTTGTAGACCTTTTGCAGATAGTGACCTTCTGAAACCTGACCTTGAACTTTGTCAAAAACCTCGCTTTAGCTCATCTTGGTTATGCATTATAACTTTACAATCACTTTTGGTGATTATGGTTGCAATCAAAGGCCTTGTATGGAAATAATGGCCCATAAACTCAAATACCACGGCTTTGACCATTGTGATCTGACATATTATCTCCCCGATCTGACATATTATTTCAATGTAAATCAAACAATCGAGCATGCCTTATATTCGCCTCAACGAGAGCTCTCAAATACCACCTTGCGTGTCTCACTGCTATCATTGGTTCGAAAGACAACCAGGGGCGATATTTCCCATCTCCACCCCACCCAGTCAATGGCGCTCGGCTGAGATCCTTGTCAATGACGGGTTAACATGCTGGAAGAGTTTGAATGATCCTGACAACGTTACAGTCGCGTGCTGATATGCCGAGTGACCTAGTCCACCGATGCCAATGGCCCTGACACCATGGCACAGCACGATCCACTTCCGTGCCTTGGCGCCGGGTTTCAGTTCACCATGGTGGGGAATGCTGTGTGATATAGAGCTCAGACACACGCAGTGCTGGTCTGACTCTCGCGTTGCATGATGACCTAATATCACCAGCCGGCTTCATTTCAGAAGCCGGATTTCACTATGGCCTCATATGCTAGCGTGGATATGGCATAGCAATGGAGGTCTGCGTAGGACACATAGACTACACAGTGACCTTTGTAGTTTGACGTCAGTGAATCTCTGCTGGCTGTGTCTGGACTCTGGAAAGGTCAGCACATTTATGTCACATGGAAGTTGAAATATATCCAAGGTAATAAAATTGAACGGCGCGTGGGTGAATCTAGTGAATCTGATGCATCACATGTGATCCCGCTGTGTTTCAGTGGTAGCGCCTGAAGGATATATGTCTTTACTTGATGCGTAGTCTGAATCCTATCGTGTTCTCTATGTTACAGAGGCGGCTCCAGGCGCCGAGATCGGTCGCCGCCACTGGTGTGTCATCTGCATGATACTGGTGGTGGTGGCGGCTACAGGTCTCATCAGCGTGCCGCTACTACTCAGAGACATGGCTCGAGGTTCGCCGCAGCACCGGCTCCAACTCGCTAGAAAGATTCTCTCCCAAGTGCCTCTCGTCGATGGGTGAGTAGAGTCGGACGTTTACCAATCGCTTAACACGGACGCTGGCGCAGCCAAGATAGCACCGCACTGGTTTTCGGAAAAGGATCGGCGAACTTTTGTTTGTCCGAGCTAGCAATTATCCGCTTGATTTCGTTTTCGGACTGACGTCGGGTTTCCGGGGAATATTGACTCGCTCTCGGGTTCGCTGGGGATTGGAATTAGCTTACCGGTCGCGGTCTGGTATTACTCGGTTTCGTTCAGACCACGAGCGCGGTCGAAGATCGATGTTACGTGATAAATTATTCAATAGAATCGTCAAATGAATTCGCGCTGGCTGTAGAGAAATCTGGGCTGCATTCCGCGTGGCCTGAAGGCGCGAAGAAATGGCGCTCCGCGATGCGCTGAAAAAACGCATGAGATCATCGCACAGTGATCTCATAAACCTAGATTGTTGAGTTCCTGATACTGGCGGCCTTGACAGCTTGAAAGGCCGACTAATTTATCTGAAAAGTTTAGATTATCTGGATAACTAAGCACGCAATGCACATTAGCGTATTGATTTTCCGCCCATTCTTTACTTGAAAAGGAATATTCCCCTCACGCCTAATCAACTGCTTTCATATTAAGTGAGTTCACAGAACCAGGTTCATATCAGAAATGGTAACTCGTGCCGCCCGCTGGAGTTCCAGCAGAACGCGCCCAGCTGGGGGGGGAGAGGGGGCAGATACTGTTCCCCTTGTTATCTTCCGAACCAATAACCCACAGCGAGACGCGCAAGGCGGCAATCAAAAGCAACGGTGAAAGCTTATTCCTTTTGTCTCGCCTTTTTAAATTAAAACAATGCATAACTGCCATGTTAATGATCATCCCATTGTACTTATTTAAATGTAAAAGACCTGTTTATAGACCGGTTTTGTCTGAAAAAACATCTGCTTAACTTTTTTGTTTGTATCTGGTCAATAAAAGTCAAATATTTTTTTAGATAAATTACGTAATGAATTACTAATACTTGGGAGCCATAAGTAGGGTCAAAAATAACAATATTCCCTCAAAATTGTGTTTGGGTATCGTCCATACTTAGTTCTCTGACATATATTTTTTTGTATAAATTTGAAAATTGGTTTCGTGAGAAATTGTGTTATTTCTTATTTTTATTTTTAAGGGGTTAAAAACTGAACATTTTCAGACTCTGATGTATTCATGTTGAAGGCAATGTCCGATTCGTACTTTTGTTGCCTTTCGTTTAGGATTTGCTTCAAAACTCTGTTGCAAAATTTGTGCCAACATTTATCGTTTTCAACTAAAAATGGCATAACATGACGTCATTAAAACGTCATAATCTTCCCAAGTACACCATTAATTTCATAGACAGTCTCTGCGTATAATTGATGTAATTCATCTGATATAATATAACATAGTTGAGGTACAGCAAGATTCACGTCGATATCTGTCATAATTGTTGAGTTATTGAGCAAATTCGAGAGAGGAGCGGATTATACCACCCCCCCCCCTTTCCAGCGCCGCGGCGGGGTGCGGGCTAACACACCCTTCCCCTTTTCATTTTTATTTGATTTGAAATTGACTTTTTCTGTGGGAGCTGGAAAACATGCTACTTTCGCTTTTCTATATTAATTAACCACTTCAAGAAACACTCATATTGCAATAATCTCTTCTTTCATTGTTAATGGCTTTGAAAATTGCTTGATTCATCCAATGGCTTGATTAAAAAACTGCATTCTTATCAGTTTTGTTATGTCCTCGCTGCTACTTTTTTACTTAACCAAGCCTTGCACTCAGCCAAGGGGGGGGCCATGCGTACCCCCCCCCCCCTCCCCTCCATGGTTATCTTTCGAACGCAACGATCGCAGCAAGTAACGGCACAACCCCGCCGGCAGCGAAAGCCTCTCAATGAAGACGCATCTTACGGGTAATCATAGAAAGAACCCATGAACTTCACAAATAAACAAGTCATGTCTTAAGTAGGTAATATTTGTGTTTTCATAAGCACGTGCTGAAATCGATTGCAGTTATTGGGGAATATTGTGTATCATTTTGAGCATAGAGCTAAAAGCTTCTGGTAATAACGAGCAATTCTCCTCCTGCTCGGCGTTTTCAGCCCAACGTGCTGTCAAACCAAGAACAGGTCAGTCTGATTGACCTCTGGTGACCACACTATTGACCAGAGCCAAAATATGACTAAATGGTTCAAAAATGTTTTTCGACAAGCTTACGAACGGTATTTCAATTTTTGTGCATACCCAATAGGAGCCGATATCGAGGAGGGGGACGTCGAAAAGCCCCTCCCCGGCATGTTAAATATGGCGTCGAGCACCGGCACGACGCTGGCTTATCAATTTCACATTTTGATTTTATGTGATCTGACCGTGATCCAGACTTCATTTAAGAGCTATTTTATTGGGTTAGATTGTGAAAATGTCTGTAAAATTGTTGTCGATTTGTCGGTGGTGTAGACGACTTCGACTGGGTCGGAACAGGCTGCCGGCCAGTCGGACCAGTCTGTGGAAAGCCTTCCGTTTCAGCATACTTATCGCCAGGAAGCGTGAATAAAACTTGCCGAAACGCCCTCCGAACGGCTGCGACAGACTTCAATTCGCCGTGCTTCAACACAATGCAGCTGGCTCGTTCCTTGGTGAACGTGCTGTTTGACTTTAAGTGCCTAACGAGGCTCCTAGGATAATTGCTCATTATAACCAGGAAGCGACACCCAAGTGTTTAAAATGACAACTAAATAAAAATTCCCCAAAACCAATAATAAATTTCAGCACGTGCTTAGAAAAAACATTATTCTAGTTTACGTAAGCACGTGACTTGTTTATTTTTAAGTCATTTATTCTCGATCACCCGGTACATAAAGCAAACTCGAAAGCTCCCAACTAAGGTCACATGTCAGGTTACAAGCAGGTCAGGTTGCGGTTAGGAACAAAATATTTACTTTTTCATATATTTTGCACAGTCACCTTTTGTGACATGACCTTGACATTGACCTTTGATAATAGTTTCGCTTTAGCTCATGCAAGATGTGTATTATAAATTTTGAGAGCACTTAAAGGGAATGTTTCACTGTTGATTGTTTTCATTGTTTCATTGTTGATCAAAATAATTGTCACGATTGTGAAGCATTAATTTTGTTAAGAGGCAGTTAGAAAAAACGTCGTATCGAAATGTTGACTGTTTGATAAAGGCCTGTGGCCGAAATATTACGAAATAATAACTTAATTTTGGATAAATTTGGATCTTTTGCATATCTTCGGAAAAGGTCATGTATTCGTTTGTTATTTTGCAACTATGTTCCTCGCAACAAGCATTAGCTCTATTAAACACTTGAATGTTTCAGCTTTTCTGAAAGTTGTCAATGTACGCCGCTTGTGGGTGAAAATATGAAGTTTAATTGTGCCGAAACGATTCTGACACTTGTTTTCAAAACATGCTAATTTCCTAAAACTAAGTTTTAGTATTTGGGGCTGATGAGTCATAGTGAAGGAATTTTTGATAGAAAAAACTTACGCTGCAATATGTATTGACTTAGTGTATGGCTATGTATAGCCAAAATGTAAACAAGTCTACTTTCATCAACATTTGATAAAAAAGGGATGAGACATCGGCTTTTAGAGGCTACCTAATACCCTAAGGGCTTATTTTTTTTGGGCAGATGTCAAACAAATCAAATTTACTTTCGTTATTAGACCTCTGTTGGTGTTTTAAACTTTACAAATACTTAATTTTTAAATGATTCCAACAACTGTGGCATTCAACTCAATCTTTATGTTAATGTGAAACATTCCCTTTTAAGGTTGTGATGGTCGCAATTTTAAAGACTCTTGAATGGAAGTATGCGATTTGATTATATAAGAAACTTTTTGAGTGTGCTTTTAGATTTGACTCCTTGAGACTTTTTACCTCGCCTAATGAGAGCTTTTTCTACTACCTACGGGTGTCCTGAAAAGATCTCTGTAACTTCCGAAACAAGTAGCATAGAAGCACGCAAGTAAGGCGCATGATGCTTGTCATGTGAGAATCTAAGGTACTTATTGTATGTTTCAGATAACGGTTGCACTTTCCAGGTCAAATTGAATGACCAAAGGTTCGACACATCGGAAATGTAACGATTTTGCTCTGTCGTTCGTATTTATTAAAAGTTATAATCGGATAAATGATTTGGATTACCGTAATGTTGGTCGTTGAATTTATCTATCTGACATAATATCGATTTTTAGTGTCTGGTTGTTAATAACCTCTTAGGTACCGGAAATCGTCACCCATAGATCGAAAATTGGTATGGGCGTTAGCATTAGCAGCCTTGACCCGATCAACGTCCACAATAGCGTTCAGAAAAACCTCAAAATTAGATTGGAGAATCGTCATAAAGAAGACATATGTTATAGTCGGTTTTTTGTCTCGAAAATATAAAAAGGTTTTTGTTTGTATCTGGCCAAAAAAGTGAATAGAAAAAAGACACATATTTCCTATATTAAGTTGAGCCATCAATCCGTGCAAAATGAGAGAAGCATTTTGCTTTTAATTTTGTTTGAATATTTTCCGGTAGTCAATTTCTGACATTATTCGTTTTTGCTTTGAATCTTGAAACTTTTGATTTTTGTAGTGATTTTTCATCTTTTGGGGGGAGGGGCAAAACCAACTTTCGAAAATTTGAGGTTGCCATTCAAAAAGAGAATGCTAATTTTATGTCGTTTGACGCTTTCTGTTGCAATTTTTGCTGGCAAATCTCTTTTTTCTATTATTTTTCACACTATTTATTATTTTCGGACAAGCATGACGTCAACTAAAACGTCATTATTTTATCTAATTTTTTAACTCATGGTTTAATAAATTCTTGACAGCAATTGCGTATGAAATTGTTTAAACTCAGTACTAAAAATTTTAAGGGAAGTTTAAACAGCTGTGGTTGAACAGTTTAGGCAAGAAAAATCCAGGGGGTCACCTAAGACCCCGTGTGGCGAGGGTTATGCCGCTTAACGCGTTTCGCTGCGACTTTTGGTTCAGAAGATAGCCGGGGACGTTTAACACCCACCCCCTCAGCCAATGGAGTACGGCTGAGACCCCACTCAAGGGCGGGTAAGATAAATTGACCGTCTGCGTAGGCCGTAGATGGTCCAGAAATCCAAAAAGTAAACAAGCTATAATGACCGCATCGCAATAATATTTCAAGCTCAAGCGAAATGTTAATGTTTTTTTCCGAATCAGACAGTCCGAAAACAACTATTTGTCGGTGTTATGTACATTTTGAGCTTCTTCAGTGCTTTTCGTACCATTAACCGGCATTGACTGGGGGTTGATCTAACACATTGACTGGGGGGGGCGTTTAAACGCCAGGTTATCTTCCAAACTCAATGATCGCAGCGAAACGCACAATCGGCATTTCGAAAGCGTTGTTCGAAACAAATATATTGCATTTTCGAAATTTCAATTTGAGGTCACGTAATCAGGTCACGGCAAGGTTAAAGGTCAAATAAAGTTAGTTCGTGTATGAGCATACTTTCCATCCAAAGCTTTTGATTGCAACGCATATACTCCAACGTGCTCTTAAAATATAAATACACTTCGTATGATCGAAAAATGAGATGATTGAGAAAGATAAAAGGTCAAGGTCAGGTCACAAATAGGTACTATGCGAAAATGTTTACGAAAGTTATGCTAACGCATGTTTATGGTTCTTTTAGCCGGGGATGCGATTAGTGACCCATGCTTGATCACCAACTTCATGGTTTAAGTAAGGTCAGTTAAGGACAAGTAAGGTCCAGAAATGCCATGTTTTAAAATTGTAAATAGTAGACCACAAGGCATGTTTCTAGACGTTTTGTCTCAGAAATACAGTTGCTGGTCTTTAATTTTTCTGTCTTTGTTCGAAGAAAGCAAAAAAAATCATTCCAAATTGGACGTAAAGTTTACCAGCACTGTAAATGCGGTCATCAGTCGAAAATAAAGATATCACTTTGAAATTTGGTATGTAAGTTTTTTGCATACAGTTTTCTCATATTTTCCGGGTTTTTCTAAATATTTGACAATTTTGATTTTTAAGTCATTTTTCCCAATAATACTGTTTTTATGAAATTTTGGGGTCAAAAAACAAAATATGTAAAAATCCGAGACTGACATTTTGTAGCCCTTATTATTTGATATGTATTGCAGTTTTTGGATTGCATTTTGATTATTTTGTTACCTTTGTATGGTCTGTTGAAGTTTAGCTGATTTATGTGTAAAAACCGCGTGTAGTGACGTCACTAAATTCGCTATATCTGAAAAATAAATAATTAAATGTCTTGATGTTCGCACAGAAGACGTAAAATTGATGTAGGATAAGGCACCCGAAGTTTCACGTTCATAGCGATAATCGTTGTTTAGTTATGACGAAAAATGGCAGGGGACGTTAACCCTCGCACCGAAGGGGGTCTGAGCCAACTTCGAACCGACGGGGGGGGGGCGGATAACCGCCCCCCCCAGAGATTCTCAAACTTACGCAACGTAGCGAGAAGCGAAAACGGCGTGGGTAGACGTGACGAGTACTAGAAAATAGTATAGATTTTTTGATCAGGTAATTTGGAGGTCACCAGAGGTCAACAAAAGGACAAATTTTCCCATATTTCGAGTAAATTGAGCACTGCTTCAATAATCGGGCTAAGCTCAGTACCTTTATAGCTAGGAGGCAATCCGAAAAAAGCACTGGCATTGGCTCTGAAATACTCCTTTCGGGCCAACATGTCTCAGAGATTTGAGATCGTTCAAAAGTTAAGGCTCAGAGGTCAGCGAAGGTCAAGAATGCTTTATTTTAACGAACAAAGTTCTTTTTGTTATAACTTCTTAGTTTTTTAAAGGTAGAGAATCATTTTGCCAGTCGTTGTTTTCCAATCAGGGCGCATGGAACCATATATCGTTTGATCAGCTAAGGTCAAACTAAAAAAATTGACTGACCTGACCCCTAAGGTATGTCAAGTCAGTAATTTTATGTCTATCGGATGGAGGTTGAAAGAGAACAGAATGGTGCAAACACAAGTACTCTATCTACGTAAGAACATGAGTTATTGTACAAAAACATATGACCTTTTGGCACATTGAATTTGACTTAACGAGGTCAGGAAAAAATAAACTTGCATTCTTATATTTGCTTCAGATAGTGATTAAGATGAAAACTGACCACATTAGCCCAGGTTTTGTTCGATTGGTGAGCATTTCAATTTTTCTCAGCGTAGACTTATTAATGCGGAGGTTCCAAAAATTGACCGACCTCAGGTCACGATATAAAAAAAATCAAGATATACGACTGTAGATATCGAAGGCTTATAACACTGTGGAGTTTCAAGCCCGTCAGTGGATGCCACAGTTAAAGGGAATAGTTCAACTGTTAACATGGTGTTTTGGACTGAGATAGCCGATTTGGGGAGAGATCGAAAATGGATTAAGATGAAGAATTAACCTCGCTATCGCTAAATAATTTTGACACAGGACTAAGTGGGCTTTGTAGAAGAAAAACGTTTCGGGGCGGCTTCGGGGCACACAAGTCGTTTACACTTCACAACTGCTGTTTTTACGTTACAAAGAGCTGGCATATATGTCTAAAGGCCGGTCATTATTGGTGTGAATAGCGCGTATATATTCAACGCTGCCATGTGCATGACGTCATGCATTGTCATAACGTCTTGTATGGCCATGAATGGGAAAAGAGAAACATGTCCATTTTTCGACAGATATCCATCTATCGTCCACTCCAAACAATTGTCATATTCGTTTTTTCAGCTAAAAATAACCCATATGGTTAAATTTCAAGACAGCTTTCAAGTTGACCTATTCTTTTTAACGGTTCCATGGCATGGGAAAGGTTCGGCCAACAAGTCAACTCATTTATATTCATTTGCACTGGCAGGGCAAAACTGCGTTAGAGAATAAACACCTTCATGCACCGGAACTGAAACTAGCCTTCCCTTGCCACAGCCACTCTTTTCAGCCGACTGCACTGTGTCCAGCACTGCCCCACCGAAATGGGACAAGGTCATTCGAGCTGCTCACACAGCCTGAGAACGTTACAAATGCATGAGATCAATCAGTGGTCTTCCGTTTGCTCTCCGCGAGGGACAGACCGGTCTATTGTGAGCACCGCCTGGCGCCCCCGGCCCTCCCCTCGTCCCAGCGACTCGACGATCTCTCCAGCGACTCCGACCAGCCTGCTCTGTGTCACTCTTAACCAGCCACTCTACCAGACCGGGGCCATACTTTCCCCGCAGTCATCTATTCTTCGAAGGAGCGCCATAATGCATCCGGACAGCGTGGCAGCGCCGGTCAAATTTACAGCTGCGCCATGTGACAGGCTGGCAGAGAGTCCTCCGCGGCCGACTGGTGTCTGGAAACCCAGTGCCAGCTGGTGATGGGTTGCCAGGTGGCCGTCTGGTGATGGGTTGCCAGGTGGCCGTCTGGTGATGGGTTGCCAGGTGGCCGTCTGGTGGATGTTGTTGCAGGTGGCGTTCTGGTGAGGGCCTTGCCAGTGGCGTTGGTGATGTGTTGCCAGGTGGCCGGTCTGGTGGTGATGGGTTTGCCAGGGGTGGCGAGCTAGGGTGCACCCAGCGAGTTTGCCAGGTTTGGTCGTCTGGTGACTAACGGCGTTTGTAATCTGGGGTGCGTCTGGCTGAATTTGGGGCTTACCAGGACCTCGCCCGATAAGTGCCGTCTGGTGGATTACCACGTTGTTGCCACTGAGATACGAGAGAATTGTTAATGCCGAGTACTACGGTGCAGGAGGGGCTCACTGGCACAAAAAAGTGGAGAAAAAACCGGCCCAGCCGGCCCAAAAAGAAAATAACGGGCACCCCGGGAGACGGACCACCGTCATGGACCAATGGGTAGTCGCCATTCGCCGGCTACAAACGAAGGATACGCTGGAGTTGATGGGTTTTGTTGCCAGGTGGCCGTCTGGTGATAGAGGGTTCCTAGGATTTGGGGCGGGCGGCCATGCTGTGGTCCGAACTGGCTTGCAGGTGGCGGACCACCGAGTGTGGGTAGGTTTGATGGCAGATGCAACCCATAGACGTATGCGGCGATTCGATCCGCTGGGCGTTTTACCGAGAGCTGGAGCGTCTGGCGACGTCTGGTGATGGGCTTTGCCAGGTGGCCGTCTGGTGTTGGCGGATTAGCCAGCTGGCCACGTCTGGTTGCATGGGTCACAGTCACGGAGCGGCCACTGGCAATGGAACTCACAGATTAGCATACTGGTTGATGGGTTGTCGCGAGGTGGGCACCCCCCTGTGTCTGGTGATTGGGTTGCCCTAGGTCGCCGACGTCTTGCGTAGGATGTTCGTTGCTCAACAGAAATAGGTGGCCGTCTGGTGATGGGTTGCCAGGTGGCCGTCTGGTGATGGGTTGCCAGGTGGCCGTCTGGGAGAGGGTCGCAGCCCGGAGGCGGAGCCCCAGGGAGTGCCAAGGCTAATTGCAGCCAGTTGTAAGTGAGCGCTGCGCAATTGGATTGGCTCGAGGCCCACGATCGTCTCGCGAAGGTGCTAACAACGAAGGTGCTAACAAGCCGCTGCGGCTTGGCTTACTGGCAGCAGATCAGTCACTGTGGGTACTGCTGTATGTATAGTGTAGTGCAAATGTTTTGTCCACTTCATCGACATCACCCGATGTCGATGCGCCCGGCGAATAAATTCTTCGTGAAATTCTTCGTGGGCCAGCATCAGTCCTTTCAGTGCACTATTCGAATATACCTTCCATTTCTCTGGGGCGATGTTTGTTTTCGTCTTTCGGAGGCTATCTTTGAAAGTATTCTGAAAAAGCCTTGGTTAACCCGCGCGGCGTAGGGGTCTCCAGCCGAACGCACGGCGTAGGGGGGGGGGTAAATTTTACCCCCCTCTTATCTTCCGAACCAATAACCGCAGCGAGACGCGTAAGGCGGTGATCGAAGGCTCTCAATGAAATAAATCGAATGCATACCCGAAATTTTTCAAGTTAGGTCAAATGTAAGGTCAGGTCAGGTCATATGGAAAGTTCGATTACATTGAGTTAATGGTTCATACTTTTAATTGTGATCCTTTGATTAAGACTATCAATCGCAATAAAACTCAAGGTGTAATACTTATTGCCTTAAATAAAAGTGAAATTGGCATTCAAAGGTCAAGGTCAAGGTCAGGTCACAAAAGGTCACTGTCACGAAAAGGTAAAGAAAGTCTTGTGACACTGTTTAAGAGGTTGTTTTTGCACGTACAAACGATAGAAACAAGAATTTTTACAACTTGACCGTCAAAGGTAAATCAGGTCCATCTAAGGTCAAAACTGAAAAACTGACTATATGAAAAACAATGCATGTTTTTGGTTTAGTTTTTGTATCAAAAAACAAATGACATTATATATCCTTGTATCAGGTCAAAAATCAAAAAAGTTTATTTTAAAAAATGACGTAATTACCTATTTTATGCTTGGAGAGCATCAGTCCACTGCACTGAGAATATTACCTTTGAAATTTGGTTTGGTTTCATTCAACTTGATTCATATATATTTATTATATATCCGGTTTTTTAAATACCTCGAAAAAATTTCAATTTTTTTGGGACAAATTTTGAAAAAAACGGCAGTGTTTTTGATTTTTTGGGGGTCAAAAAACCCAAATGTTGGAAATCCGAAATTGCATTTTGTAGAGAATCAAATTTCCTTTCTTATACGTTTACGTTTGCGATTTGGCTTGAAAGCTATGTTTTCTATCGATGCATCAAACATTTATCGTTATTACAACCAAAAATGGTATTCATGACGTATCAAAACGTCATTATTTCCCAAAGTCTGAACTTTTTCGATGATTTTTTTTCAGGAAGACGTCAAAATTGATGGCTGGATAAGGCACTGAAACTTGAGGTCGTTTTCTGTTACTGTTTTTTAAAGTATTGCGGAAATACGGGAGGGGGGTAATATTTACCACCTACGCCGCGCGGGTTACGCGCCCACTGGGGGGGTGTTTGAACACCCTCTGTTTTTTCAAGATAACGAAACAGGCGGCGACCAAATTTGGCATTAATAATCATTTTATTCTTTCCGCACATGTTGCGAAAATTCAAGTTTCGTATCGGTTAGGTCAGGTACCAGGTCAGGTCAAGTGACACTTACCTACAAAACAGTTTGCGTCGTGCCAGGAGCACAATTTTTTAACGGATCGATATCAACTTAAGGAATACATCAAGTCATCATCATTACAAAATGTGTATATGGATTTTTGATATCGGGTGACCTTGAGGTCGGGTCAATTTTTGTGACTCCCATTATAATCACTGGATAAATTTTCAAATGCGTTCTTTTTCGACGAATATCAGTCCATTTCATTCTAGAACAATGTTATTAATAAATATTATGTATGATCAGCGCAGGTTTTGCTCAGAGACCCTTACAGGGTCATCTGAGGTCATCGAGGTCACTAACACTTTTTGTAATAACTCTAAACATAATGCAGATAGAGAAGTGTAACTTTACAAATGTGTTTTGTCTCGTCAAGACATCTCTGAATGGCAACATGACCAACTTGGGTCACACTTGACTGACCTGAGGTCATTTTTAAGTTGACCTAACATAATCAAATTTGAGATATTTAAAAAACGCTTGACGAGACAACACGATGCCTAATAGTATTCGCGTATCTTTGTTAGGTAAGAGTAATTTCGCGAAAATATGTTTTTGGCCAAATTAGCCTTTTTGACGTTAATGACTCTAAAGCCTCACTATGTCTGAGGTCATTTGAGGGCATATCTTGCGATTGCAAATTTTCAATGGCTAGCGATTTTTTACGTTTGTTTCTAGATAGCATAGTTTCCGAGATATTTGGGGGTTTCTGGAGCGATGTCATAAAATTGGGAAATTTGACCTTCGATGACTCTACGTGCCGTAGAGCGGCAAAGTTTAGAGGGGGGTGGTGTTCAACCCCCCCCCCCCAGTCGGGCGAAGGAAGTGCAGAGGAGGTCCAGTGGGGCGCGGGTTAAGCGCACCCGTTTAATTCAATGCTAACATTGTCCATCGGTGCTGTCTGTCGGTGCTGTACGCAGCGAAATCTAATGAAACTATGTATGCCCTCGCCCCTGATACGGGGGGCGAGGGCTATAGTCATTGCATTGGATTCCACTGCGTGCAGCACCGACAGACAGAGGTAGAGCCAGAGGTGGTGTCGATGAAGTGGACAGAACATTTGCACTACATTGTACATGCGCTTCAGAACGGCGTACTGAACTAGTTAAACACGTTTTCTTCATACCCAAACACCGAAGAGTTTCGTAATGCAATGTCTGTAATGCATGTTATATACAGCAAAAGTTTGCACCATCATTGAATCAGGTTATAATGGCTGTTCTCAGGGAAGGAAGATTGGTGTACGAGTGATGGTCCGGTTGTTGTAACAATTTATCGCTAATGCTTGTCTCAGTAAAGCTTCCAAAAATGAAGGCACGATGCGTCCTCATCTGCCACATTCGTGTGTGTAAGTCTGATCGGATACGGATATGGTTGTCCTAATACATGTCCATTGTCCAAGGTCTTTGACACTATAGAACCGAGCGCAAATCATCACAGACCAAAGTAATACGAATACGAAATAGCGTTCTTAACAGACTTGTGCTTGATTCCGCTTCAGCGGAATCGATTCCGATTCCATTCCAAACCAGCTGGGTCTGATTCCCATTCCGATTCCAATACATATTTTACTAGAGGAATCGATTCCGAATCCGATTCCAGGGCACCTAAGAGCTTGATTCTGCATCCGATTCCAATGATTCTAATTGTGTTACGTTCTGCATAAAAGTGTCCCATCATTCTTATATTTTGCTCAAAGGACACGAATGACACAAATAACCATATTAAATAGATTACCTACACTTTGTTGAAAAACTGTCTGTGCTGCAAAATCGTTACAGTTAAAAAGTATTTGACCTGCGAGTTACTGGGGGGCTATTTATAGCCCCTCCCGTTATTTTGTTCAAGCTGAGTTGTCGGAAACCACAAGAACATCAACAAACGGTTAATTGTGCACTGACTGCTCCCATAAATCCGTCACTGATGTGCATCAGCGCGAACCCGCTCAGTGGCTATTGTGGCTGTAATAAAACGATGGTAATGCGTGGCTTGACTGGCAGTCGTTTTAAGATGCTATCAGTTTGGCCTTATCCTGAACCTGCATTAACCCTCGCCAGTGCAGCATACAATTCTAACGTGACCGTGTAGGGAGAGGGGGGCTGATATGACCCCCTCGTGTTTCGCCACCAATTGAGCTAGAGTTTCGATTACAAAATGAGTGTGTTGCCTGTGACGAGAGAAAGCTGTTGATACCCGATTTTAAGGTTATGTGTCGTCAGGTGACCTCTGAGGTCATGTCAGTAACCCGGATGTCATCAACATCGTAAATGCGTAGAAATTTAGTTTAATCTAGCTTGAATCGTGAATGAGCATAATAGCTATGCAACATGGATGCAAAATTCAAGATAAGTTCAAATAATGTCTTAGAAGCTACCCAAGTCCAAAAAGGTCATCTACGTTCATCCGAGGTCAGTAACCTTGGTTGACCTGACCTGCTGAATGACCCTAGTGCAGCATATAATAACGTAAAATGGATGTAAAATTTAAAATCAGCGTCGCAAAATGCCTTAGAAACTGCCAGAGGTGAGCAAAAAGCCAATCAGGTCATCAGAGGCCATTGACCTTGGTTAACCTCTGAAAGGTCAACCAAGGTCATGATCTCAGTGAAAACCATAAATGTCACCTGACAACACCTGTGCATATGCTCCTTAACAACAAACACTCGGAAACTGCTCAAGTTACAAGCATCGATCGATACTACGGGACCCAAGTTGCGCCTGGCATGACCTTGAGAAGCAGGTCATAGGTCATGGGTCATAGGTAGAAGTGAAAAACTTCAAAGTATATGTAAAATTGTTAAAAAGTTGGGTACTAACAATTTGATCGCAATCAGTTGATAACTACGCGAGTTATACCCGAACAAACCGAGGAGTGTAGCATTCCCCTGCAGTGGCGAGGGTTTAAAGCGAGTAATAGCCGTTTTCACGAATAATTTATTTTTACCCGATAGTACCCGGTAGTACCCGGTAATATTTCGTGCATTTTGGGTAATTGAGTCTATGAACACAGCTTTTCCATATATTTTTGGTATTTATTTTATCATATGTCTACCTCCGTTTTGAAAACTGCGTAAATAAAGCTTGGTAAAATGTAAATGCCCGGCGGGCCGAAAGCTTTGACCAATTGACTTAACATTGATTTTCTGAGATCTGAAAGCCACGTTTTTACACGCTCGCGCTTATGCTAAAAACATACTGAGACATATGATAACAATTGAAACTTTATGAATTCTTGCACAATTATTTGCTCTTACAATTCAAAATTTCCCGCTAATTTGCTTTGAATAATCAAATTCATGAGTACATATTACCAGGTACTACCGGGTACTACCGGGTAAAAATAAATCCTTCGTGAAAACGGCTGATATGGTAAAATGTGTCTGCTTATAAACCAAAAACATTTTTACAGAACCTTGAAGTGTACCAATTGTTGAGAAGATAATTATGTTACGAACAATGCGATTAGTGGTGGAAAGAAACAAAAAATATATAAATAGTTGTTAATATATCAATCCCTGATTCTGAAAACAGGCCGTTGCTTAGGCCCGGTTGTGCATTTGTTGATATTCATGTTTTAACTGCCTACAGATTCAACGGTCTCGGCGTGCTCGACACCAAAAGAATCGGTTTGCTAAATGTTTTCAACCTCGACATTTATCACCAGGGCATATTGCGTTGTACCGCTCGCTGGCACAAAATTGCTTCCATTCACTGAACTTTCTTAATTTCGCTCCTTGTCACACAATTTCAATTACTGTGCCTCGGGGAAATGTAATATTGGCTAACCAATGGAAAAACGTGGAGTATTAAGGGTACATGTTGACAGGAAAACCATTGTTCATGCAGACACTCTCGCCAAAAGGACAGTTTAGATGCGTGCTATTAATTACACGGTTGACATCCATTCGAGGTCTGCTTTTATTGCGGGAAAATCCCTGTCAGAACCCAGAACTTGAAACGGAACAGAACTGGGAGAACCCCTGTGGCTTCAACGTCATTTTAAATCATATCATTGTACACAATACAACGTTTAAGTTGAAAGTGCTTCCATATGTCATGCTTCCTGTTGCAAAACAGTTTAAACATTCCTGACGGATAGTGCTACGTAGAACCAACACATAATTAAACAACGGTGTCAGAAAAGGTGAAGTTTCTATCTATAGACCGAACGGGAGCGCCAAGCCACCAAACCACCACCGAATCACCCGTCCGATGTGCTGGCCTATTGACTTGCCAGCTACGGCGACGTCAGACACCCGGCGACTCGCACGGAAGCAGGCTGGAGCACCAGAAGATTGGCCGGCAGATAGTACGCGGCAATCTGCCCAGCTCCGAGTTCGTCCTCGGCGGCGGCGGCTGTGGGGGCGAGGGCGGCGAGGTCGGCGGGAGCGGCGGCGAGGGCGGCGGGGAGGGGGTGGCGGCGAGGGCGGCGGGAGCGGCAGCGAGGGCGGCGGGAGAGGGGGTGGCAGGCGAGGGCGGCGGGAGCGGCAGGGGAGGGCGGCGGAGAGGGAGCGGCGGCGAGGGCGGCGGGGAGGGGGCGGCGGCGAGTGTGGCGGGGCGGCAGCGGAGCGATAGAAGCAATACTTGACGCCGACAGCATCAGCGGTGACCGGTCGGGAAGATGACTCCCCGTGGCGGCTTGCCGGGCGGCAGACGGCGGGGGAGGAGAG